>ML357719.1:0-21936 GCA_005239505.1 Nicotiana paniculata | reverse complement strand
ACACAAGTCCTTGTGGGTTCGACATTCGATTTAACATTATATTACTTGTTACGATCACGTATATTTGCGTGGGCGTTTACAACCAACACTTCACATCAATATATATTAACTCTCTACTCCTTTAAGCACTATTACATCAAGAGCCACCACTTATCAAAGATCATTTTTCATGATCATACAATTACTTTTTCTTTCCTGCCTTATTCAATTCAAGTGGCTCTTACTTTCTCTTTACACATTGCACCTTTCTCCTTTTCAATAGTTCCACTCAAAAACCAAACCAACCACCCCACACTTTATATTTTACAAAGTTCATACAATTTCAAATGCTCACGAGAGGTAATATGGTTCAAATAGATTATCAATTCAACAAATGGGTAAGTCTTATAATGTGGTTGCCAAAGAAAACAGGATTACAGGCTCAAAGGGGTTAACTACGATACATAACAATTAGGTAGGTAAAAGAATATAACTGGCTCAACAAAGAATGCCTATATCACTTCCAAGACTGAATAAAACTACTATTTCACTTTGCAAATACACGGGGAAAGATCAATACATCAAATGCAATGCACAAAATAACACAAAAACCTCTCACACACATGGCACATGACTCACTCAAGATTGGATTATCAAGACACTCTAGTCAAAGCAGTTAAGCAGAGTTAAGATCATACAATTTAAGGTACTTATACAAGAATAAAAAAATGTGCCTAAGTGTCACAATTAAAGTACTTACTATTCTCAAGTCCTAACAAAGTCAAGAGATATTGCTTCCAATACAATTTTTAGCACAAGATTTCCTACTTCTAAAAACAAAAAATCTAACTACAACTGGTTCAGACAAAACTTTGGAAAAAAATAGCGGCACAAAGAAAAACCAAGAGGGACTTAGAACACTACCTAACAAAAAAAATCTTTTTTTTTGTCTTTTTCTTTCGACTTTAACCCCTCAAGAAACCCGTCGAACGATATCCATCGTCAGGAAAAGTCAAAATTTTAAAAATTTTATGGTTTTTTTCAATTATGGTTTTCACTAAAAATCAAAAACTAACACATATACATACAACATACAAATATCCCCCACCCCACACTTTAATTTGTGGCATGTACCCATGACACACAATTTAAAAGCATAAAGTAGAGGAAACTTCCCTGAATCTCTAGTCAGGGTTTGACTCAAAGTCGGGCTCCATTCCATGCGCCCGAACTAGTGCGCACATCCACGCGGACAACTTCTTCTCAGTCTTCTTGGGGTAAACCCCACACTTGTCTTTTTCTATCAATGGGGTCTTCTCTTTCACGCCCTTTACTTTCCACTTTGCACTTGCAGCTGGATTCTCCTTTTTCATCCTCGTTTTTACATTCATCTCGAAAGTTACGATCTCATCACCCTCTCTCAATATGAGTTTTCTATCGTGTATATCTAATATTGCTCTACCCATTGCTAAGAATGGTCTTCCTAATATTAGGGGTATCTCCTTATTTTCCTTCATCTTTACCACCATGAAATCCACCGGAACTACAAACTTATCTACCTTCACTAAGACATCTTCTACTATCACCTCGGGTATTATCGTTGTTTGATCGGCTAGCTGCAAGGATATTGGTGCTGACCCTATCTATCCAATTTTATTCTCTAGCTTCCTGTAAATAGACAAAGTCATTAGATTAATTGAAGCACCAGAATCACATAAATATTTATCAAAGTTAAGAGTGCCTAAACAACAAGGTATTGTAAAACTCCCTGGATCTTCACACTTTTGCAGGAGTTTGTTTTGCATGATTGCACTGCAATGCTCTGTGAGCTTAACCACCTTGGTCTCTTCTATATTTCTCTTCTTTGTAAGGATCTGTTTCAAGAACTTTGCATAAGCTGGAATTTGTGAGAACTTCAGTGAACGGCAGGTTTACATTAACTTGTTTCAACATATCTAAACATTTCTCAAACTGCTTGTACAACTTTTCTCTTTAGAGATTTTGGGGAAAAGGTAGAGCAGGCATTATTTACTCACATCATCATATTCCTCCCTTCTTGAATTTTCCTCCTCCTTTTTCTCAGCTCCCTTCTTGCCTTTTTTCTTCTCAGTCTTTTTAGCATCTTCAATTTTCAGCTCCTTCCCACTTTCTTTTTCAGGCGCAACTTCTTTGTGAATTGAAGTGGGATCTTTCAACACTTGTCCATTTCTCAAAGTCACATCATTTACTATTTATTTGGGATTCTTTTCAGTATCAGCTGGCAGAGTACCTGGGATTCTATCAGATAATATAGTTGCAATTTGTCCCACTTGTCTCTCCAAGTTACACAAACATGTCCCTGAGTTCTTTGATAGCTGCCCCATGAGCATCTAATCTTTCATCAGTCTTGACAACAAATGACTTTATTAGATCTTCTAACCCAGACTGAATTGGCTATTGAGGCTGAAATTGTTGCCTTAGCTGATTCCCAAAACCAGAAGCTCCTTGAAATCTCGTGTTATTTTGTTGCCATGCATTTACTGTACCCACAGGCGAACTCCATGAAAAATCGGGTGCTTCTGACCCATTGCATTGAAGGTGTAATTACCCACAACATTAACTTCCTCCATTGAGGCTTGACAGTCATGAGTAGGGTGTCCTCTTCTACATATGTCTCATGGTGCATGAGGCTCATTATGTATCATAACTAAGGTTAGCTTCCTTATTTACTTTGCCATGACATCAATTTGTACCTACACAGATGTGTTATCATCAACCTGGTGAACACCAGTTGATCTTCTTCTTTCAACAATCTTCGAGGGCCACTGATTTGCATCTTCAGATAATTCATCTAGAATAGTGACTATCTCATCTGGAGTCTTCTTCATCAATGGACCTCCAACTGCATTACTCAATGTTCTTCATGAGGTCGGTGTCAATCCATCCCAAAAGTCCTAGAGTTGCATCGAGAGTTCAATTCCGCTATGTTGACACTTTCTGACTATCTCCTTAAATCACTCACAGACATCAAACACCGTTTTAGCCTTAGTTATAGACCGGTCTAGCATAATCACTGAGTGGTCTCCCTTGGCATGGAGCTATGTTTCCGAACTAGTCTGGAAGCAAAGGCTGATTCTAAGCTATTCTTCGAGCTCTCTCCTCCTCATAAGCAATTTGTGCATCTCTGAGTGCTGCTTCTTCAACATCTCTTGCAGTTTCTCTCTGAGTCGGGCTGCCTCTCTCACAGCCAAATCAACATTATCTTCATCTTCCACCATCTTTTCTTTGGTTGAGGATTTCCCAACCGTTTCTGTTTTCTCAGAGAGATTTCTTTCCTTCCTCAACTGTCGTAGATGTTTCTCAATTTCTAGTTCATATGGTTGTAATTCCTTCCCAGAAGATCTGGCCATGTACCAATCTAACTTGTAACCTGCGGACAGTCAAATAACACCAACCGTGGAAAGGGAAAACTAAAATAAAACTAAAAAATAAAATTCTTGAATTAGCACTACAAACTATTTCAAACACTATTGATTTCCAATCCAAAAATTTGACGAGCTAAAAACATAACACAAAATCATGCTCGCTAGTAGAATATAGTCAATTATAATATCGTATCCACATGGGTTGGAGTTAAACAGTATTATCGTAATTTGCAGCTAAATTGTTATTCAAGATGATCAAAAATTGAAGTTTACGTGATTAAAACTAAAATTAAGTAGGAGTCTAAACTATTGGCTAATGACAATCGACGCAAGAAATAAACAAAGGAATATATCAATTGGGAGGATATAGGGTTGATAGTTTAGGTGCAAAATAAATGTTTGGGATTTAACTCTAGATAATTCACTTCTAATATTCAAAAGAATCTCTCGAATTCACTTGGTTATTAGTTTAATTTATTAGTATAAACTCCTCTCTCGATTAAGTCTCAACCTCACAACATGAACTAATTTTAAGCACGTAAAGATATGTAACAATTCGTAGTGGATTGGTCTTTAGGAGAACCTTTCTCGATTATCCTGCTAACTAAGTTTAATCAACAATTAAACTAGCCTCTTTTGATTAGTAAGAAGATTTAACGACTTCAACCAACAAAATATAATGCAACAATATCACAAGTTATGCCTCTCTCGATTACACGAACAAGTGAATATAGATGCCACAGTTAAAACATCCAAAATGATTCAACACATAAAAGCTAGAGTTAATTATCCACAAACAAGAATTAAAACACCAAATCCATCAAACCCTAAAGAGAACTACTCCATGGATATGGAGCGATTCATCATAACAATGTTTAAGTTAAAGGAAAACATAAAACGATCCAAATTCTTGTCTTGAGTGAGGATTGAATGATGAAATCCTTGAGCTTTTGCTTCTCCACCTCCTCCTTGGCTTCCTTAGTCCTAAGATGTATCAAAATTCCAAAAAATATCATTTTTCCATGTATTTATACTAAGTAGCGTCGGGCCTAAACAAAAATATCTTTTCCTATGTGAATTTGGAAAATATTCTGTAAAAATTGCACAGACGCACCGCATGGGGCGACAGGCCAAGCTGGGAATTAGTGGGGAAATTTAGAGAGTTTATTCTGACAAACTGCAGGAATAATGGCTTAGCGTGGCGTCCCACACGCCGCGGCAGTGGGGGTTTCTCTAAGTACATATTTTTCTTGAATTTTTTATATCCAGACGTGGTTTTCGACCCCCGAACGCGATCTCGGCTTATTCCCTTGGGATTTTACTCAGACTTCAAAGCTCCAAATCAATCAACATCATCACGTAAAATTTTATCGCTCGAAATCCTTCTACAAGGCATAAAATACATAATTAGTGCATAACACTATTGATTAAAGCTCAAACTCTATTAAAGTGCAGTAAATTCGAGTGTAACAAGCCACTAAAACACGATATTATAACCTACCATCAACATCTTATTCACTCGGTTCTAGAGCAGCACGATATAGATTCAAATGAGGCCAATTGTACAGGAAATATTTCCAAGGTCGCTGGCCCGATGCTTGGGAGCCTTTGAAGCCAACTATGTTATGTGAGAAGTCTACAAAGGGATCTGTGGAAATCATTTGGCGCAGATTCCTTGGTACTAAAGTTGGTAAGGGAAGGATACTACTGGCCCCGAATGGAACAAGACGCCAAAGCTTTTATTTTGCTATAAGTATCAATGGTATGCACCATTGGTACATCAACCGGCAAAACCATTACACTCAGTTTTGTCTCATGACTATTCATGAAGTGGGGGATGGATATTGTTGGACCACTGCCGCCTTCCCCTGGTAAGGTAAGGTTTCTTTTGATATTAACTGATTATTTTTCTAAGTGGGTTGAAGAATGTCCTTATCAGAAGATCGGTGAACGTGAGGTAGTGGATTTCTTGTGGGAGCATAATTTGCATTTGGGATACCAAAAGAGATAGCCTGCGACAACATGCCACAATTTATAGGTGCAAGGGTCACGAAGTTCCTTGAAGACTTGAAAATCAAACGGATCACATCTTCTCCCTATCATCCGAGCTCAAATGGTCAAATGAAATCAACGAACAAAGTGATTATACAAAATCTCAAAAAGAGATTGGAAGCAGCTAAAGGCAGATGGCCCGAGGAACTGCCCAGAGTAATATGGGCATACAAAACAATGGACAAATCGAGCACATGAGAGACTCATTTCTCCCTTGTGTACGGAGCAGAAGCCTTGATCCCGGTGGAAGTAGGGGAGCCTACCTTGAGATACCTCCAAGCAAATGAAGAAACAAACAACGAAGCAATGGTGGTCAATTTAGAGCTTCTCGATGAGTGCAGGGACTTGGCACATATAAGGACGTCAACTAAAAAGCAGAGAACGGAAAGATATTATAATCGAAGAGCCAGCCTCCGTTATTTCAAAGTGGGAGACTTGGTTCTTAGGAAAGTAACTCAAAACACTCGGGAACTCAATGCAGGGAAGCTAGGTCCAACATGGAAAGGCCCCTACAAGGTTTCAACTGTCACCGAGAAAGGTTTATACTAGTTGGAGAATCAAGATGGAGAAAAGTTGCCACGCAGCTGGAACGTGGCACATCTAAAGAGATACTATTGCTGATGAACATCACCTATACTGAAAGTATGTGCTGCACTCTTTTTCCCTTCGTCCAGTTTTTGTCCCAATTGGATTTTTCTTGCAAGGTTTTTAACGAGGCAACAATGGAAGCATACTACAAAGAAGGTTTCAACAACAATAATAAGACCTTTTAATAACAAGGTACACAAGCAAAGAACCACTCCAAAGCAGTTAGATAATCCTTTGCTCGGTAGCAAAGTTCCCACTGAGAAATTAAGTTTGTTATCGAACAAGGGTTACCCGACCATTCACAAGTGCTAACCACTAGGGGATTCTTAGATAATCTTTGGCTCGATAGCATAAATTCCTAAGGGGAAGTGAAGCTTGTTACCGAACTGAAGATTCTCTAGCAATTTATTAGTGGAATCCTCGAAGGTGTTAAACTTCCAGTGTTCCGATTTGTATTCTTCGCATTCGAACAATGGGGGAGGGGGAAGTAGTTGTATCATCGGGACTAGGGACTGCGTAGCCAGCCCCGTAGAACCAAGTTGTACAAGTCAGGCACAAGAAATGGAAATTTCCTTTTAGCATAACGAATGTGTAAGTACTTTTTGAAAATGGAAGGAATAAATTTAAATCATTTTATTTCTATCTTGTTTCTTTTCTGAACAATGAATTGATTTTGTCATTTGAAAGTTAAACAAGCACTTAAAATGCTAATGCCGTAATGAACAAGAGACGTCCTCTTCAACAACACTGTAAACATAAGAGGGCCCTCTCTTATGAAAACCTTCACGATAAAGGGTTGATTTCAAAAGAACCTGTGCGCAAAATCCAAATGCTTTCGGGAGAAAATACACCCAAATCCTTGCATAATCAGACACAAATAGTAAAACTTGCACAAAACACTTAAACGAGAAAGGAAGCAAATATTAAACTTGCATAAATGTTCAAACAAAAGAACGCAAAAAGACACATGCAACATTGAGCACAAGGTGTTGTTATTTACATAGATGTGCCAAATGGCAGAAGTACAAAAGTTGGAAAAAGAAAGAAAAGTTGTTGCATCTTCGGAACCCGGAGGAAGAGAAGCATTCACGCCCCCAGGAGAAGTGGGTAGATCCGCCGCTGGCTCAATATCTTGACCTTCATCATTTTGGCCTTCAATATCTTTCCCTTCCGGTTCTGCTTCAGTTCCCGAAAATTCAGAACTGGAACTAGAAGAATCAGAAGCAACATGCCTGGATGAAAGACCCATTTTAGCAGTTGACTCCAGCTCACGAGCTTTAGTGATTTCGGCATCAAAGTCAATGACACCTGCTTTAGCCTCTTCCAAGTTTTTTCTCCTTATGTTGTACATAACATGTGTTTTTTCAACAAAGAGGGAAGTCGCTCGGTGCTTGAGTTCTTCTTTAAGTTGATCAACCTCGGCAGAAAGATTTTCCCGTGCGGATCTAACGGACAAGAGGCTAACATCAAGATCACGGATAGTAGAGCTGAAAAGTCTATTATGCTCAATGTTCCTCCTATACTTCTCCTCCAATTGGGCATATTTCACACTGGCAGCAGCAAGCTCTTCAGTTTTGGAGTTCAAGGTTGCCTCCAAATTATTTAATCATTCAACGGAGGCAGACTCGCGATCAGATGCAACAAGAACGGCACTATGGACATCATTCCATTTGACCCTAACCTCTTAAAATTGAACCTTTAACGGGGAAATCTCTTAGCTAAGGGTCACTACTTGTTGCTCGATTTTTTGCAAACGAGCCTCCAACACAATAGCCTCAGCAGCTTGGGTTTCCAGTTCTGAGAGGCGAGCAACAGTTTGGTCAGTTTAGCAAAAGTTGATCCCGTTCGGAGGTAAGTTCCTCCTTATCCTGAATCAACCTTCGGAGGCCCTCGGAAGCAAGGAAATTGACCTGCGAAACAAAAAAGGCAAACTCAAAATACTACTAAATCAAAGATAGAAGAGATAACAAAGGAAATGAAGAGTATACCGTTGCGGCATTATGCATAACATTGTTTAAAGCACTCTCCCCAAAGAGCTTGTATATTTTCCCAATCTTTTTTTGAAGCCAAAGGCTTCAGATAGTTAGCAGGTTCCACTGGTTGGGACAAAAGATTTCACCCGGTAGAGACGGAGAGAGTAATGGTCCTCCTCTTTTGCGGATCTTCTGAGCGGCGACATAAATTTTCCCCAAGATCTCATGAATTAGGGACTGGGGATAGGGACATCCTCATCTCAGACAGATGCAACCGGTGGAGATGATGTAGTAGTTATTGGTGGAAGAGTCGGTGAAGAAGGAGACGGAGCTGATAACGGTGAAGGATGAGAAGTGGCTGCGGCAAACGCAGTGCTGAGTGTTGGTTGCTCGTCCACCGAATATGGCAAGGACCCGGTACTCAGCCTCACAGTGTCGGGCGTAGCGACTGGGACCCAGAAGCGGGAGTTGGCATTTTTCACCATCTCAAACTTTCCCCAGAGCGTCGAGGCATCGTCCTCGGTTGGTGTAACTAACCCAACAAATTGAGCAGTCGATTGAGCTGAAGAAGGTCGTCGTCTTCTGTGTAGAGCAACCCCTTCCTAGCTAGCTTCCCCATCATCTTCAATCATCACGGTATCTATTGGCGGCCTAGAAGGGGTGCTCGTCAACACAATCTCCGGGGACGACTCGGGAGCGGCATTCTTCGCCCTCTTATTCTTTCCTCCGGCTGTAGAGGAACACCTTCTTTTTTGTTGCTTGTTCTCTTGTCGGGGACTCTAGGAAGAAGTACTCACACTAGAAGCAGGCCCGAAGACACCTGTCTGTGTAAAAGCCTCCGACAACAACCTTGTTGGCAATAGGATTAGCCAAAACATCCTCCTCGAGGATGACAATTGAGCCATGCAGTAGACCTGAATTCAACGGGAGAGAAGAGTCAAACAACTTCTTTACAATGAAAAGATAAAAACAAGACGAGTTCAACTTATCATGATTTTTGGCCTTCTACTCATATTTCAGGGACAGTTCTTTCCACGTACGGGTTTTAGGCGTAGTAACGTCCAAAAATTTTGGACCCATTAATCCAATCACTCAAACCTAGGTGGAACCCACCGAGTCACTGAAACGTGTAAAGGAAGAAGAGTCAGTAATAATGTGGAATGATCTTTAACAGAAGAAGAAACAAATGGTAGACTTACGTGTGTGGTTCCATAATTCCGAGAAAGCTAGAGTCGTGGCCGGGATGATGTCACTAGTGGCGACTGAAACGAACTGTTCCATCCATCCACGATCGTTGTCATCATTGATGCTGGATGCCAGTTCATGGTGGCCGCGCTTGATGAAGTTTAGCATTCCCCCGCGGAAGATTTTGGGGGAATAGAGGTTCATCACTCGAGTTAAGGATAGCTCTCCTCATGTCTCCTGGTACATGCGTCGAAGGCAAGTGATTGTCCGCCATACAGAAGGGCTTATCTGTGCCAACCACACCTGATAGTGGAGGCAGAACTCCACAATGACGAAGTCAAGCTCTCTGCTCAAAGAAAACACTCCCAAAGTGAAGGGATACGTGTAAAAGTATGTAAAACCCTTCTTGGGTAAAGTTATCTGCTCCTCCAGTTCAGGAGCGATAATGTCCAAATCTTGATAGTGGCAATCTTCCTTCACAATAGGGATACTGGAAGGATAGATAGAAGAAGGGTATACACTAACAACCCATGTACGCGGGTGAGCAGAAGGGTATTTCTCTTCGAAAATATTTGGTGGTAATCAGATTCTTTGGGATGATAGTACTCACCGTAAGGGAAGCACCACCATCAGTTTTGCCTTTGTTCTTTGAAGAACTAGGGTTTCGTGAAGAGGAGGCCATTCTTTATCAGAATGAAGGTTTTTCTCTCAAAGAAGGAAGCTAAAGAAAAGTTAAAATCGAAGTATGAGTTGAATAAAGAAAGTCTAAGAAAATTTAGAGTATTATGAAGTGTAAACGAAGGAGGTTGATGCGTAGAAGTAAAGGTATAGGCGGTTAAACTCGTGCATAATTAACTCGATAACTGGAAAAAGTTATGCTAAATCGTGGGATGACACGTGTTCAGGGCATAAAATGCGGAGAGACGTGCGTTTAATCAACCGTCAGAAAACTTTTTAGAGGGGCCAGTAAATTTTCCGCCAAAAAGGATGTTTTTACCAACTTTCTGATGACACAAAGATTTGTCACCGGAAAGCAGGGGGACTATCTGTATAGGGTAAAATATGTTATATTAAATGATCGCATGAGGAAATGACACGTGGATCCGAAGACAGACAATAGTTGAAGATGAAGGCAAAGATCCTGCTTGTTACCGAAGGGAATGATACTCATAAAGACAAAATAAATGCCTGCCACTCGTTAGCATTTAATGAAGAAAATTCTACAACATTAGATATACTGCTCGTAACAAGAAATATGACATTCACTACCCGTCGTTACACATTCTTCAATCGCCTTCGTAATTGACATTAAAGAGGGGCTTGATCCTAGGACCTTGTTCCCTAGGAGCAGCTATAAATAGTGAACTCTATTATCATTGTAAAGGACACGAATTTTCTGGCAAACATACACTACACTCTATTAAAAGCTTAATATATATATATATATATATATATATATATATATATATATATATATATTTTATATCATTGATGTTGTGCCCGGAAGCCCTACTCCCGAAACTACTATTTTTGATATTTCGTCTCTATCTCAAGGCTAAGTATTATATTTTTATCTAATTCATATATTATTTCAGGATCAAATTAATTCACTTGTCTAGAAACCGCGTACAAATTCAATTATACTGTTTTACGGGTAAACATATATATATATACATACATACATACTTACTTACTTACGTCCTAGTTCTTCGTGTATTTTACATGTGTCTTTGCAATCTTTTAAATAATTCCTTTTTAAATTGAGATTCGGGTACAATAGTTGAACATTCGTTGTGAGCTAGACATATCTAGCCTCCAGCAAGTAATGCAATACCGGTGTCATCGTCGACAAAACTGCAATACCGGCATCATCATCTATGGTATGGTGGATAGAAAGGATGGCGGATGGCTACCTAGTAAAAAATACATCCCAAACGCTAGCTATTTAGAGAGGAAATATTAAGGTTATATAACCCCGTATCAGCACATTACAATACTGATGTAATACTTAAATTGCATACCTTACGATGAACTATAATAGACCACTTAAAATAGGGTGCTCCATTAAAGTTGCTTATTACAATCATGTGATGATGATGGGAGTCTCACACATAACCATGGATGTGATTTCAGTTTTTATTATTTTTCTTTTCCCTTTGTTTTCTTTGAACCCTAACTTAATACATTTTTCTTCTTCGTAGAATGGACTTCCAATTTACGAGGTGAATAAACCCATAGAAGAAATAACCATTTAGGCCAATAATTATAGAATTAGACAAGAACGGATGTAGCTGAATTCAATTAGATTCATAATTTTCAATACAAAGTATAGATTTATATGGAAAAACTTTCTAAAATCTTAACAAGTATTATATTTGAGTCCATAATTTTAAAAATAGAATAAATTCAATACTAAAAGTCTTAAAAGCTGAACCTATTAATGGGAAATTAAGGTCTCAAATCAAAAGTGAAATACTAAGAAGTAATCTTAGCATGTACACTTCTCTTATTGATGAAGCTGAGATGTTAATTTTTTTCTGGAACAGACAAAAGAGAGAACCAATTGGACTAGGATGAAAGGGATTATCGGAGTTGTGAACTGAGCTATTACAAGTGAATATAACCTATACTCCTGTATATTGAACCTGTGTATTTGAAGAATTTTTACCTTTTCTGGACAGTATAAATTCTAAAGCATGGTAGCAAATATCCTTGATAGCCAGAAAGGCGGAAATATTTTAAGGGAACGAGGGGGAGATATTATTAAAATAAATGGTCTTAAAAGCCTTATTTAATTCTTAATTTTTTTTCTTTTATTTTACATGTGTTCCCTATTAATTGGTCCACTTTTCCATGTCAGCATGTGCAGTAATCCAAGTGTTCAATAAACACATTTTAATGTGAGTTGAAGTGTCTAATAGGTACAAGAGTTTGTTGAAGTACCTAAATGAAAGTTGGAGCTAGTTTAAGGGACTATATATGTATTTGGCCTAATAAAATAAACATCTTGTCGCTGAGTCGATATTTTAGAATCTTCATGTGTGCTTAATATATTAAAAATATTTAACGGGAGAATTATTTAATGCAATTTTTATAAATTTAGATTAAAGAGATATGTTCTTTTTAAAATTATTGTTTTTATATTTTGTTAGTACTTAATTATGAATACAACATACAAATCAAACATCATGACAAAAGATAAAAGAGAGTACTGTATTAAACCCAGTTCTGACAGTACCTCCAATTAATAGTACGTAGTTCATAACTTCATATTTCAGAACAACAAAGTTGTGTACTGCTATAAGAAACTGACAAACAAAAAAAGACAAAGCAAAGCAATATAAAAGCTACGACAATTGGCACCGACTAAACTTCTGACTGATCCATTTGGGTACACTCACTTGTCCTTGTTATTAGCTATTGCTATACACAGTTCTCTTATTCTTATCAAATCAAAATATAGAAAACAAAAGGATTTTCGGGCTTTTTTTATAGGCAAAATACATAAGTTGACACCTAACCTATTGTTAGAAAAAATAATAATTTAAAACGATATTGAGAAGGCTTGAGCCGTAAGAACGAATTTTCTTAAAGAAGTTATCGCTCGTATACAGATTTGAGAAAAAATACAGACAATCTTCTTCAAAATATAACAATCCACAAATGGATACTTGTAGATTTTTTGAATTTCTTTGTAGGGAAACTCGTGTTTATTTATAGAGCAAAAGTCAGGCCTTTTCCGAAACGATACTTTATTTCATTAACATATATAACTGTTTATTTCAATTTAAAATTACAATAAAACAGATTTTCTGTTATAAAAATAAAAAATTAAATAAGGAAGTTTTAGACCCACTCAAGGGAACTAGCAAAGAAGCAAGATGTTTTAATTTAATAACCGGCCCAAATCCAAGTCCAAGTATTTAATTTTATATTTATATATATATAATGGACAAGAACTTAAAAACTCCTTAAAAAGGGACTTAGGCCACCGATGTGGGACTTTCCCACATTCCTTTACTTTCAAACAAACAAACTACAGTAAAAATTGCGCGGGGAACCCTATTTGGTCGCCCCCATTTAACCTATACCTGTTTTTTTAACAACTTTTAACTTGTACCCACTTTTTAAATAACTTCAGCTCCCCTTTCCCTCGCTGAGCTGAAGTTCACCAGTTAAGCTGAAGTTCGCCAGTTATAAAGACAAAACTTCAGCATACGGGGCTGAAGTTCCCCAGTTACAAAGACAAAACTTCAGAACTTCAGCTCTAGAGATGAAGCTCCCAAGTTATAAAGACAACAACTTCAGCATACGAGGCTGAAGTTCCCCAATTTACAAAGACAAAACTTCAGCTCCCAAACTTCAGCTCTAGAGCTGAAGTTCTCAAGTTATAAAGACAACAACTTCAGCATACGGGGCTGAAGTTGTTGTCTTTATAACTTGGGAACTTCAGCCCCGTATGCTGAAGTTCCCCATTTACAAAAGACAAAACTTCAGCTGTAGAGCTGAAGTTCCCCAGTGTAACTGGGGGAACTTCAGCCCATATGCTGAAGTTTTTGTCTTTATAACTGGGGAACTTCAGCCTACTCCATTTACAAAGACAAAAACTTTAGCTCTAGAGCTGAAGTTCCCCAGTTACTAAAGCTGAAGAACTAGAGCTGAAGTTCGCAAGCTACTTCAGGCCCGTCTACTAGAATGCTGAAGTTTTGTGTGATTGTATTTGCTACTTCAGCCCCGCATGCTGAAGTTATGCGCAAAAGTGGGTACGAATGCAATTTTTTTTACAAAGCAGGTATAAGTTAAAACGTGGCACAAAAAATGGGTACGGATGCAAAAGCCCCCAAACTACATCTATACCTATGACCCAAATCCATGTGACATACTTTCTGGGAACGAATATTACTTTACACACTCAACATTTCCTAAGTGTATCGAAGTTTATTTTTTTCTTAACCACTTTTTTAGAATATGTGCAATATCACGCACCCATCAAACAGTGACACGTATCATTTAAAAAATAAAGTAACTAAAATTACAGTTATAACTCTCATCCGCTGAATTTAATCTAAATATCTCGACAAAAGAACTAGAAAGAAAAACCAAAAAGTAATCGACGAGAAGAGATATGATAAATCATGGTATGTCTTATTTGAGAAGGAAATTAGGTGGTGAAGCTCAAGGAGTAGCCATGGTAGAATTTTTAAAAAGAAGAAGATGACTCAATTTAAAATATTAAAAAACTAAAAAAATTTAAACATCTGACACATTCTTCTGTTCACGCAACTCATTTGTTTGGAAAAATAGGCATTATCCAGGTGGGCAAAGTAATGTGTCTTAAATACACTTTGAAAAGGTTGAATGTGTAAAGTAATATTCGTTCCCAAAAAATATATAATAGAGATTTGGGTCATAGTTTAGTATAATAGGTATTTAGGTCATAGTTTAGGGGTAACTTATGTATTTAGCTTTTTTATCCTGACTTTGTATTTTACATCCTAGAGATAGGAGCATATCAAGATATAATGTATACGGTAACTCCTTAAAGATTAGGTAACTTATTAGCTAGAAATTACTCTCTCTAACTCAAATTGTCGTCTTTTTGTACGTTACTACCGACTTTCCCTTATTACCTTTTTATATCCAAACTTCTCATTCCAATATATTTTTGGAAAATCTGTCCAGAAGTGGACCTCAAAAACATATTCGTACTCACTCTTTTTCGCTGCTTCTTACATTATAAATTTGTTTTTCTGCATAATCTTATATAGTGCATTTTTCTAGTTGCCAAACAAAGAGTTTCATAGTGACAGGCCCCAAAATATCGGTACAGATGTTGGCCCATGTAGGCAATGGTTTAGTGAGCCCCCAAAGAGGGAATGGGGGCTTCCAAAAATTGGCGGGCAAGCCCACCAAAGTAGGGCGGGCCTACTCGCCTAAATGAAGTGTGTTCGTTTCGTGGGTGTCGGCACGATCCGCCGGTCTCTATACGATCATTAGCGAATCGCCTCAGCACCCCCGACAGGACGAGTTAGCCCTAAATTTGTCTACGTTTTCACTACAAATAAGAGAAAGTTCACACGGCCAATTGGGCTACTACCGATGTGGGACAATAAGTGCCAGTCGAAATCCAAATTCCAATTATCTTCACTCACAAAGAAGGAAGTCAAGTGTATGTTGTGTATATTATATATATGCTGTGTTATTTTCAAAGTTAAGTGTTGCATATTATTATTACTACTACTGCTATTGAGATGTTTATATCACACGAGACCATTAAAATAATTTTATATATATATATATATATATATATATATATATTTGATTTAATTTCCTTTAAATGTTTTTTTTTTGAAAGCATCCTTTAAAAACATCCATCTTTATCCATCGTCATCTCTTCTTTTCATAAGCATATCAATGTACAACATTTAAAAACATCTATTGTTGAGATGTTTATCATCTTTATCCTTTTCTTTTCATAAGAATATCAATATACCAGACTACATCTATAATTTTGGGGATCAATCACTTTATCCAACGATGAAGAGTTACTTTCATGAGAGTGGACCAGGAAAGTCTCTTAACATAGGCTTCATGATTTTTCCACAGTATTTTATTATTACACATTTTGATAAGAATATTCGAGTTAACCTCCAAATGGTTATTTTTTGTTTGGTGGGGTTTTAACCATGTATAAGCTAGTAATTTCTTTGATTTTTAGCATGCCATAAATTTTTGGTCCTTTTCATATCAGTTTTTTTTAAAAATAAATAGTATCAGCTCTTTGAAACTAAAAGTTGCGAGCTAATTGTTGTACAACAATGTAGTAATTAGGGGTGTACAAAGAAAACCAATAAATCGTATCAAATTGATAATCCGAGTCAAACTGGAAAAAAAAATCGACGTGTTTTGGTCTGATTTAGTTTGGTATTAGAGAATAAAACCCGTTCATAATTGTTTTAACTAAAAAAAAGTCGAACCGAAACCAAACCAACCCGATAGTACATGTATATAATTTTTAAAATATTTTATACATATAAATATTTATTGTAATGTAAGTTATAAATATTTCTTAAACTTTTTCACAGTTTTATCTTTTAATGTATTATTTCAAGTTTAGACTTAAAAATCTTGAATGGTAAATAAATTTTAAAGCTCATAAATGTAGTAACTCAAACAAAGTTCAAATCAAAACTAATGCTAACAAAAGAAATTCAATTCAATACTAGGAATGACATATGGGAGCCATTTGGTTGGTGGCCGACCTTCACCTATTTTTATCTTGTTTTTGGGATAAGCTTTGCTCATTTTTCGACCTCCTTCCATCCTCACACTCTCCAAACATCATGTTAGTTGGGTTTAAGGTTAATTATACATTGGTTGTGGTGTTAGAGTGAAAGATCACAAGATAGCACTTGAAAGGGGAAGAGATGTTGTTGTCTTTTGTTGGATTATTTTAAGGCTATATATATATACACACACACGTTATGACTAGAAATTATAAAAAAAAAATAACTTGATTATGATATGGTTTCAGTTGTTATGCATGTCTAAATGTTTATCAAGTGAATTGGTGAAAGAAACATATGAAACTTGAGATTGGAAATGAAGATTAAGGTGTTTGTGTGTGTGTACTGTTTTGCAAGGGTTTTCAGCTAGGTTTTGATCTGATTTTGTTGGAATATCTTAGATACGTAATTGTTGATTTTGTTCCTATTATTTTGGTACTGGTTTGAGTTGGATGGAAGTGGAATTTTATAGGAAAAATATTGTTCAATTTTTTATAAGTGGCATACTAGCTTAAAAGCATATTTGAAAGTCTTTCTATGGCATTAACTGCAAGTTTTACCCTCTTAATGTAGATTGAAGTTTTCGGGAAGATATACATTGAGTCGTTAAGTAAACGACAAAGGTATGTTAAGACTAAAACTTTCCTTCATTTTGGCATGATCCCGTAACTAAATGCGTTCGATAATGAGACATAAAGAAAAGTTTGTATATCTGAGTTTATGTACATTATCGTAGTCTAAGTTATAGTATTATCCCTTATCGGGACTTTATATTCAGTTAACTATTGTGTTCTTTCAGTCAAGAGAGTAGATAATCTATATATATATATATATATATATCACCGAACTATAATCAGTGGACAGGTTCCTATTGGGCAACCTCTAATCAGATGGTAAGTTATATATCGAGCTTACTGTGGGCGAGCGCCTATGAGCGAGCCCAAAATGGATGAGTAATGATTTAGATATCGATATTAGCTGAACGCCTATGAGCGGGTCTCAGCGACTGAGCAGTTACACTTAACAAGCCTAGTATGGCCGAGCACCTATGAGTGAGCCTACTACGACCGAGTAGTTACATATACCGAGCCTTATAGGGTCAGATAACTATTTTACTTACTATATTGAGAGAGTTGAGTCAGTATCAACATGTAAGAATATGTTCAGATCATCTTTGACTCCTAGTTACTTTCAATTATTATATTATCAGTTCAGTTTCAGCTTTGAGTTTTTATATTGCCTTACATACTCGGTACATTATTTCGTATTGACATCCTTTTTGCTCGGGACACTGCATATCATGTCTGCAGGTCCTGATATATAGCCGGATAGACCTTCTTAGTAGATAGATCCAGACATCATTTTGATTGTTAAGCTCCATTCCCCAGGAGTTACCAGGTCTAGACTTCATAATCCATTTTGTATATACAGGTTTGATGGGTAGGTCAAGGCTCTGTCTAGACCATGATACATTTTTGTTATCTCTAGAGGCTTGTAAACGAGTCATGTATATTTGGTATGTCAGTATGGTGTATTAGTGATTGTAGCGTTCATGACAGCCTCGTCAACGTGCATAGTTAAGTATATGAACTTTTGGGTATGTTTACCGATCAACAGATAAACATTATTTTCAGATGATTCATAATATGGCCTCGTCGGCTTTGAATGGTATTGTCATCTTGCAGGTATGCCTCGCCTGTCTAAGNCCCCCAGAGTTCATAGTTATATAGTGATACGTGTATAGGCGAAAACGTGATGACCCAAAAGGTCATCCTGTGTAATTTTAGCTAAATCTGTGTTCCGAGGCCGTGAAAACCTTCTTATATCTCACCTCGATTTGAGTGCACAGCCCGGGCGTATAGCCGGGAAGCCTTTATGTGAAAACTGATAAAAATGATATTTTTGTGTTGAAATTTGAATAAAATTGGCTTTGATCAATATTTTTTGTAAACGGACCCGTATCCATGATTTGACGGTCCCGGGGGGTCCGTAGGAAAATATGGGACTTGGGTATATGCCCGAAATCAAATTCCGAGGTCTCAAGTCCGAGAAATGAATTTTTAAAGAAAATTATTTTCTGAAAAATATAAAGGTTTTTGAAAATGAGAATTGATGTGAAATATGTGTTATTGGGCCCGTATTATGGTTCCGGAGCCCGGAACAGGTTCAATATGTTTATTTTGTGCTACCTGTGAAATTTGGTAAGAAACGGACTCATTTTGAGGTGATTTGGACTAAAAATGGAAAAAATTGAAGTTAATGAAGTTTTGAGAATTTTTATAGATTTTGAGGTTTAATTCGATGTTTATGATGTTATTTCGGTAGTTCAATTACTCGAATAAGTCCGTAAGATATTTTTGAGGTTGTGTGTATATTTGGTTTTGAGCCCCGAGCGCTCGGGTGAGTTTCGGGTAGGCGTCGGAGTGCAAAAAGCTTTAGAAAATCTGGTGTAATTGCTGTCATCTGGTGTCCAGGGATTTACCCTATGCGAACGCAGTCAAAGGGGTGCGAACGCACAGGGTTATAGAGGTCAGGGGGGTCAGGGTCAATTTGTTCTGTGCGAACGCACCACATGGGAAGCGAACGCGGAGGGTATGTTTGGGGACACTGCGAACGCACCATGTAGGTCGCGAACACACAACATAAGAGGGGTACCTGGGGGCTGGGTGCAAAATACCCTGTGTGAACGCTGCCCCACAACCGCGAACAAATTGTTCAGTAAATCCAAGCCTCCGCGAACGCAGCCTGGGGCCCACGAACACGAAGAGTAAATCCGTCCAGTCATTTTTAATACCCAAAAACAGAATCCATACGGGATTTAACCCATCTTTCTCAAACTTCTTCTTCCCCAACCCTCTTAGGCGATTTTGGAGCACCATTTCCACCATAGCTTCATAGGAAGATAATCTTAACTTCATTTTCATCCATTTTCATCAACAATTATTAGATTCTAGGCCTAAAATCATGGAATTAAAGGGTAGAAATTGGGGTTTTGGGTAAAGTTAGAGCTTTTTGAATTTTTTGGAATTTGACCTCATTTTGGAGTTGGATTTCAAAACAAATTGTATATTCGGGCTCGTGGGGAATGGGTGATCGGGTTTTGGTCCGAACCTTGTGTTTGGACCAAGCGAGCCCGGGGTTGAATTTTGGAAATTTTTGAAGAATGTTGGGAAATCTATAATTAGGCTTTGGAATTGAATTTTTGAATAATTATTGATATTATTGAGTCGATTATGTCTAGATACGATTGTTTCGGCGTCGGATTCGAGAGGAAAAGCAGTGCTAGAGGCTTGATTTGCATTCTTGGAGCTGAGGTAAGTGTTTGGCCTAACCTTAGCTTAAGAATAGGTATTGATTCCTAATTGCTACGTGTTTATTGCATGTTCAATGTATAAGTGAGGTGACGAGTACCTATATGTTGTTGTCGAGCATGACCGTGAGTCAGATATTTGCAATTATATGATATTTATTGGCCTTTTTTTGTGTTTATGGGTTTAATATCAATTTGATAGTTATTCATTTGGTGGAGATTCTTAGTTATGGGTATTGTTGAGTAGTTGATCGGTTGAGGAACTTTATGTTGGGTTATACACTTGTGTCGTATTGGTTATAGTTGTGTCCCTTGCCGGACGGTATTATTCTTGCTGATTATTTCCGTGTATTTTAGGTTTCTTATTGTTGATTTTCATGCCAACTATTGGTTTTATGTTATTATGCACGAGGGGACATTCCGTGCCATACCTTATGTTGTTATGCACGAGGGGACATTCCGTGCCATGTTTATGTTGTTTATGCACGAGGGGACATTTCGTGCCGTGTTTATGATTACTATGCACGAGGGGACATTTCGTGTCGTGTTTATGATTATTATGCACGAGGGGACATTCCGTGCCATGTTTATGTTGTTTATGCACGAGGGGACATTTCGTGCCGTGTTTATGATTACTATGCACGAGGGGACATTTCGTGTCGTGTTTATGATTATTATGCACGAGGGGACATTCCGTGCCGTGTAGATGATATATATATGCACGAGGGGACATTACGTCCCATGATTATGATGATTATTGCACGAGGGGACATTCTGTGCCATGTTTATATTGTTTATGCACGAGGGGACATTCCGTGCCATATTTTATATTGTTATGCACGAGGGGACATGTCGTGCCGTGTCGTGCCGTTTCTCTTCACTGTTTAATTCGTGTTTTTAATTCCCGTTATTATTTTTGGATATTTGGACTGTTGCTTTGTTCCGTCATTTCAGTATTTGCTATCCCTTTTCCCCAGCATGTTTCCCCGTTATTGTACTTACTGTTTATTTCTTGTGGTTATTTTCTGTTATATTTTATTTAAATTGCACAGGTGATATTAGTTCTCGTGTCCTAGCCTCGTCACTACTTCGACGAGGTTAGGCTCGTCACTTACTCAGTACATGGGGTCGGTTGTACTGATACTACACCTACACTTCTTTATGTTATGCAGATTACGGAGCCGAACCCAGTGGGCATTGAGCGAGGGAGTATCCTTCAGTCTACGGCGACACCGAGGTAGTCTTACAGGCGTCCGCAAGCCATGGCGCCACCATCTATTTTTTTCCTTCTGTCTTATCTTCTATTTCTAGACAACTACACTTGTTTATTTCATACTCATGTTTTTAGTAAATCTTAGACTGTCCGTGAAATTGTGACACCAGTTCTGGGAGTATGTTTAAGGAAATTTTGTAAGATTTATTATTTAAGTTGTTGAATTTCTTTCTTCCGCATTCTTATTTCTATTTGTTCTTGTATATCACTTTTTAAATGCTAAATAACAAAGGAATAAATCATAATAACCAGTAACATTGGCTTGTCTAGCGAGTTCAACGTTAGACGCCATCACGGCCCGAAGGTGGGATTTCGGAAGGATATTTAGCGTAATACGACATTAAGGAGAGAATCGATCAAGGTCGACCAAGAAGCAGCAAGATTCATGGCTGAGGTGTCAACCATGACCGAGGTCGAGTATCGTTGACAGGACAGCAACGACTAGTTTTCGAAATAATATATTAAAGAGAATATTCTAGTGAGTATTCTCTGCACTTGTATTATTAGGGTTTGTTAGCGTTATGTGTCAAATATATAATAGGAAAGGAAAAAGAATAAGGGAATGTAATATACATTTGATAAGAACACTTTTCAGAGGAAGATTCTCTCTCTTGTTAAAATACAAAGATCACCTTTTTATCAAGATTCTTGCTCATACTATTCCACACCTTTCCATCAGATCCGAGGATTGATCAAGAAATCTTAGATCTATCTTTCATTCCTCATTTTCAGGAGGAACACTTATCCAATCCATCAATTATTGGGTGAATCATTCTGCATATTTACTTAAATGTTGTTTATTGTTATTTATTGCTAGTTTCACCTAAGGGTGTCTAACGGGCCGGGTTGACCCGTAACCGGCCCGGCCCGGCCCGGTTAAAACCGG
>ML357717.1:0-19033 GCA_005239505.1 Nicotiana paniculata | reverse complement strand
GCGTATTATTCTGAGACCCATGAACAGAAGATAATAATAATTCACATGGGGAATCAAGAATATTAGATACCCCTAGTATTTCTATGAGTAGAGTAATTTATGGAAATTGTAGATTTACTCGTTTCTTCTGTATATTTGGATCATACCAAAAAAAAAGAAGAAATAGCCTTAATATAGCTGATATTGGAGATTACAACAAGATCGACTTTAGATGCAGAACGCAATACACATCAAGCTTCTCATAGTGAAGTTGTGACAAACTACCATAGATGCGTGGTTCCTTAGTTTACTGAGTTCAGTGAATCAACCAAACCACAATCAAACTAGTTGGGGGGACGTATAAATCTCATATGACTTTGTTGAAGTTAATTTGAATGGCTACAAGTACAAGATTGAAAACTTGCTTGTATAGCTTCATGTCACCAGGTGCTCCCATGTACCCAACAAGAGCTATTCGCCATGCATCATGGGATGCATTAGATTTGCTATATTCTATGAGCAATCTTTCTTTTATTAGAAAAGACTTATCATTTGATATTATTTTGAACCAAAATATTTGATGAAGTATACTTCTCTCGTACTTCAGACATTTTATGAATAAAGATGTATAAACGTTGCCTTTTTCCATTTTTATTAAGACTTTAAGTCTTTTATGGCTTTAGCCAAGGATTCTTCTAAAATGTCACCAAGACTCACAACATGCTTAGTCACCTTAGGAATAATTAAAACATAACACAGGCTGCCACGTGAAGTTCTTATCATTTTAGATTATTACCAATCCTGCACAATTAAGAATTATCTTAATTTACTTAAAATACTATCCACTTTTAACACACTTTATATATATATATATATATATATATATATATATATATTCTACTTTCATGGTCATGTGGTACCATATAAAATCAATACATATATTATTATTTTATTAAAATATCCATGTAAAAATACATATATTTTCTCAACTTATAATTTTCTTAATCTCATACAAAAAGTAAAATTTTTTGTAATCTCCTTTATAAACTTTCTCATATTATGTGTATAATTTAAAATATATTCGAAAGTAGTAATATTAATAATTATATAAAATCATATTTTTCAAACTTTTTTTCAAAAATATTTCACTCAATATACTATACACTGGCTGCTCCACGGGAAATATTGTATTTTAATATATTCACAAACTTAAAAACATGTCAATATTGAAAAAAGATGAACTTATAACTTTAGGCTTCAGTATCTTCAACCATGAACAATAGGAAATGTATATTCATAATATTAAACGATGACAAAGATATTATAGTTCAGTGAAATGTTTGTCTATACCCAATAATACAAAAGGGAAAAATATTTTGTTGTTAGAATTCTGAGTCTTTGACCATGAATAGTAAGACGTAGGATATATATCGTTCTTTTTTTTATAAAGTAGTAGATATGCCTATAGCTAAAAACAATAGTATAAAATAATAATGAAGTAGACATATTTCCTTAAAATGTTTGAGTTGTTTCAGAGTACAAAAAGGGATAATATTTGTTATTAACATATCACACTCCCTAACAAGTGAGACTCTCTAAGAGTAAATCTACCATTTAAAAAAAAATCAAACAAGGAAATGAAGTCAAGCTTCTCAAGCATTGCTTTAAAATCTCTAGTTTGTCAACCCAACTTGTAACTAACGCTTCTTGTTCAATTATAATCTCAAAACACTTAACATTGACTTCCTATGAGAACTTAAAACTTTTATATTAACTACTTTAAAAACACACCAACGTTAAAAAAAATACATATAATAAATCCAGTGTTAAGAAATTTGGTGCTCAAACTCACGGGATGTAACACCATTTAATAACAAGGAAGCTGACGGTGGTCACACATTCCATTATCAACTGCACAAAGTTAACAGGCATTCCAAACTCTATCAATATCATCTTTAAAAAAGGCCATTCAACTGAGTCATTGTTGCGGCCAAGCGCATACGCAAGTATACGCAGTCGTCAAGTAATAATGTGACAAAAAGTCGGATGTGGAACCCACGAGGACTTGTGATTAACTATTAACTAAATTAGACTATCCTAACTATTTAAACAAGAATTAAACATAGAAGTATTTATTTCTAATCTAATTAAAATAAAGAAAAATAAATAGTTAACTCTAAACAAAAGGATAGTAGATTTTTATGTTATCAATGCGATGAAAACAATCTAGGGTTATGGGCTATCTAACAATCGTATTGTATTCTTCAATTAAATTGACTGATATTGGTTGATAGGGTTAATATTGCTCATAAGACATAAGAATCTTTTGAGTTCTTACTCGCATATTCAAGCTAACCTAACGCCTATATATCTAAAAAATTAGGACTAGCAAGATTGAATTTATAATTCCTGTAAATCAACCAAGCAAGGCAATTAAGTATATGTCTATCCTAACTGTGAATATGTTCCCCGATGCCCAGGTTCAAGAAATTGCTCTACTCAATCTTATATGCAATCTAGAATTTTCACTTTCGAGTTCAATTCTAGATTCGTAGATAGTATTCAATTGGTGATCAAGCAATCAAATAATTAAGCAAAAGATTAAATAAATAAACTAATACGATAAATCAAGAAAGAAAAATCAATATCCGAATAACAATAGTCATGAAAGAACCACAACCCTAGAACGTGAAGTTTAGCTCCACATAGACATGGTGGAAAAATAACAAATCATACAAAGAAATATAAGAATTACCAAGTTTGGGGGAAGAAAAGATGAATTATGGCCTCCACGGAAGCTCTGTGCTTGTATTTTCTTCTAAAAAATGTCCTCCCACTCTAAAAAATAGGTTTAGGTTGGCTTTTATATGAGTTCGGGACGTCTTGGGGTCGAAATATGCGAGTCCTAGTCGAAACAGGACAACTTTGCGTTCCGAGCATCCAGGGCAGCGTGGGGCGCTGGCCCTGGCGCCCGAAATATTTTGCTTCTGTAAATTGCGCCACAGCCAGTGCCCCACGCTGGCTGTGACCCTCAAATTCCATTCATAATTTTTTCTTCCTAATTTCGCTCTAATTCGTGTCATTTCATCCAAGTTGAATCCGGATGATTCCTACACATAGAAATACCACAATTTAGCAAAAACCATTATATTAAACATCTTAAATGATCGAAACATGAGCAAAATGTGATGCGATATATATCAAAATATGCATACTTTAAAGCCAAACATCAATATCACACTCTTAAATGTTGCTTGTCCTCGAGTCAAACAACAAATAACTTTTTTTTTAGCACTCTACACTAATGACCATGGTTGATAACAACAATTAAACTCTATCATATGCCATCACCACCTACTTCCCTTTAACTTATGCCATACTTCAAAAATATTCAAACAAAGACAACATGCTCATAACAATCCTAACCTCAAAAACCGACTCAATGTCACAATGCACTCATGACTTGAACATCCAACGTCGTAAAGAAGTCTAATAATGTTACCTATCCCTCGTGAAATCATGTGCCCTCACGACGAAAGCAAAAAGAGTAAGTTCAATCCACACATTCGAATCTCATGATCAAATATATTTTAATGACACAACATATATCAAAGAAAATCGCTCACTCTCACAAAGAGTCACATGCATGCAATTGGTACCATAAGCTTTCCGTTAATGTAAATCTCTACTAATGTAAGCTCGCTCGATCTAAAATTAATTAGGACTTTTTCATGGTTGTAATGTGGGCTAAGGGACATGTAGGATATATTTTAGGAATAGTAGTTAAGCCTGCTAAGCACTTTAACACATCACATGATAACTTAAACGCAAATTCTTCAATCAAACTCCAATTTCACAATTACAATCACCCCCAACAATGTTCCCTCTTTCTTTAAGCATTACTTTAATTTATACCCCACTAGCAAGAACAAGACAACAATCTATTCACCTATATTTTTCCTACTTTTTTTTCCAGATTCTTCTTCTTCTTTTTTTTTTTTTTTTTTTTTGCAATTTCAACTAATGGTATATTCTTTTACAAAATAAGTGAACCCTTCTTTCTTTCATTGGTTCCACTCGAAAGCCACCCAACACTTAGTCCCTTCTTACTTTTTTTAGCGATCATTTCACAATTAAAGTGTTGTAAGAGGTAAAAGGATAAAAAAATATCAATTAAGATTAAAAGTGGTATATGCTTTTAATGTGGGTACCAAATAAAATTTAATAGGCTTAAAATGGTTAACTAGGGATATATTTTATTTATGATAAGCAATAAGCTCAAAAAGATCAAAGAAAACCTAAAATTATTTTTCAAACCGAGCATCACCTAAATTTTTGCTTCAAATCACATACGGGGAAAGTTCTAGACACAAGTACAATGACATGGACTCCACAGAAAATCTCACCACACATGACACATGACTCACTATGGACGATCTCACTCCGACCCTCAAACAATGCAAGTATTCACGGATCCACGAGATATTAAGAATTAAGCACAAAGTGAACTATGGCCAAGTAAATGAGACATAGGCGTCACAAAACATGCTATCCAACTAAGCAAGGCATCATCAATATTTTCAAATCATAGAGAAGATACTACACATGCTAAAGCATAAATATGCTACTATCAAACAAGTCAAGGGCGCCAATTCATCATTCTTCCTCCTTTTATTCTCTAAATTCCTAATTTACTCTAAAAATAAAAAATTACTACCAGGTTCAAAATACATTCCATGAAAAAGAACCGAGGCAGAAAGAAAAATCACATGGGATTATTACTACCTAAAGAAAGCTAAAAGACATATTTTTGTGTTTTTCTATTTTTTTAAAAAAAAATTTGTGTTTTTTATTAGACTTTAGTCCCTCAAGAAAACTGTCTAGGAGATCCATCGTCGGGAAATGCCCAATTTTTCTACTTTTTTTTTCAATTTTTGTTTTTTTAAAATATTATTTTTTTTCTTTACATAAAATCTACTATACTAAGAAAGAATACTACAACTAACCTAGGATAGAACGAAAAATTATCCAAACAATCTCCTCACCCCACACTTAAAATTTTGCAATATACTCAATGCACACTGTAAATAACAAGAGGGTAAAAGAGACTCCTTGGTAGGCCAAAGGCCGAAACATTAGCAGCTCACGGGATACTCAGACTTCTCTCATCTATGATCCTTTGTGCGGGCACCCCACACTTAGTTCCAACCACATGGATCACTTTTGCACACTTCCTATGACTTTGCTCCCTATGTCAAAATCTTACATAATAAGACAACACTACAAAAATAATATAATAAGAAAAAAAATTAAAAAAATAAAAGAAAGCAGTAAAGCTGGGTTGCCTCCCAACAAGCGCCTAATTTAACGTCGCAACATGACTTGGACCACTTTTTGCCTCCACCTCGAACTTATGAATTGAGCCCCTAATTTGGCTGCAAGCTTTCTATTATGCTCTCGGGGCGATGAGATAAATTTAATTGGGTCAAGCAACTAATATCACGTTTTACACTTCTTGACCTTCGGGTGAGGTATGTAATTCTGTCTCTCTGGCACTACGAATTCAAGAATGTAAGCAGCTTGATCCTCATCCGTTGGCTCATCCAAAAATGTATGGAATGAGAACCAATACGCCCTAACTCTAGAATTGTATTACTCTTTACATCCTCATTTTTACATGCACAAGAGTCTTCAACTATAACATCATCTTCTTCCTCACATGACTCTAGAACACTCTTCTCAACCTTGGCATCCTCAACAAAAATATGCTCGAATGATTGTATTTCTACTTTTAGCTCCTTAATTGGCGTATAAGCTCCTTTTCAGTTTCACACAACTCATAACTATTTTGTTGGGCGTTAGACACATCAACCTTTGCAATAAATTGAGCTCCCAAGTCGTGAATAGCATTGCCAAATTTATCGATATCTTTTCCCAGTTCAACTCTTGCTTCTATTAAGTATCTCATCTCATCAGTAATTTTCTCACATTGAGCCTCATATATTTCTAATTTTTCAGCTTGTTCCACTAGCCATATTTGGCTCAAAATCTCTACTTATTCAAAATTTTCCTCTTGTTGGTACTCACTTTCATTTAATTCTTCCATATCGGCTTTCATTCTTGTGATTGTTTCCCTCATTATTTTCATAGTTTTTTTGAGTTCATCATGTTGCTCTGCTACTTGCCTCAAAATATCTTTAATATATGCATCTGGTTCCATATCTTGTACTTCATTGCCCCTATCATACTTATAAACACTGTTAGAAAGATCATAATAAGGGCTCAGAGAAGGATGAAAGAATTAGGACAACCATACCAATGGACATCTTGACCACCACACATATTACAAATATTCCTCTCAAAGGATTGATATTGTGCGCACAACTCGCTCCCGTGAACATTCTGACCATTTTTCCACCAGTGGGGTCCTCCACAATATGGACAAGGATCATCAAAATAGGAATAACCATCATTCGAATAACTTTCATTCCAAGATTCCATGCTAAATAAAATAAAAATACTAACTAAACTAAAACGAAAAAAAAGAACAGATAAAAAGTGTCTAATCTAGAAAAATAGCTAATTTTTAAGTCCCCGGCAATGGCGCCAAAAACTTGTTGCGGCCACACGCACACGCAAGTATACGCGGTCGTCAAGTAATAAAGTGACTAAAAGTTGGATGTCGAACCCAAGAGGACTTGTGATTCACTATTAACTAAATTAGACTATCCTAACTATCTAAACAAGAATTAAACTTAGAAGTTTGTTTCTAATCTAACTAAAATAAAGAAAATTAAATCGTGAACTCTGAACAAAAGGATAGTAGATTTTTATGTTATCAATGCGATGAAAACGATCTAGGGTTATGGGCTATCTAACAATCGTATTGTATTCTTCAATTGAATTGACTGATTAATTTATCTAGCTTATTGGTTGACAGGGTTAATATTGCTCATAAGAATATTTCGAGTTCTTACTCGCCTATTCAAGATAACCTAACGCCTATATATTTATGGAATTAGAACTAACAAGAATGCATCTATAATTCCTGTAAATCAACCAAGCAAGACAATTAGGTATATGTCTATCCTAACCGCGAATCCGTTCCCCGATGCCCAGGTTCAAGAACTTGCTCTACTCAATCCTATATGCAATCTAGAATTTCCACTTTCGAGTTCAATTCTAGATTTTTAGATAGTATTCAATTGGTGATCAAGAAATCAAATAATTAAGCACAATATTGAATAAATAAACTAATACGATAAATCAAGAAAGAGAAATCAATATCCGAATAACAATAGTCATGAAAGAACCACAACTCTAGAACGTGAAGTTTAGCTCTACATAGACATGGTTGCAAAACAACAAATCATACAAAGAGACATAAGAATTACTAAGTTTGGGGTAAAAAAAGATGAGACATAAGAATTACTAAGTTTGGGGGAAAAAAAGATGAATTATGGACTCCACGGCGGCTCTGTGCTTGTGTTTTCCTCTCAAAAACATCCTCCCACTCTAAAAATAGGTTTAGGTTGTCTTTTATATGGGTTAAGGATGTCTTGGGGTCAAAATAATCGATTCCTAGTCGAAACAGGACAACTTTCATTCCAAGCGCCCAGGGCAGCGTGGGGCACTGGCCTTGGCGCCCAATATATTTTTCTTTTGTAAATTGCGCCACAACCAGTGCCTCATGCTGGCTGTGGCCCTCAAATTCCACTATTTATTTTTTCTTCCTAATTTCGCTCCAATTCACGCCATTTCGTCCCAAATTGCATCCGAATGATTCCTATACATAGAAATACCATAATTTAGCACAAATCATTATATTAAACATCTCACATCATCAATACATGAGCAAAATGTGAGGCGATATCTATCAAAATATGCATACTTTAAGACAAACACCAGTCATACACTTTCCTTATATCCACCTTTATGCAGCATCTTGGTGAGACACCTTTCTCACTGTATCCCTTGACCAATTCATGGGCAATGATGACATTATCCAGTATGTTCCTCCCTTCTATGACTGCTGATTGAGAAAGTACCACAATAGAATCCACTACGAACTTCAAATTTGCTGTGATAATCTTTGAGATGATCTTGTACACAGTAGTACAACATGCTAGAGGTCGAAATTCTTTGACAGAAATGGGGCTAGCAACCTTAGGCACCAATGTTACTGTCATACAGTTAACACTTTTTAGAAGCTTCCCGTTGTTAAAGAACTCTTGTACTGCTTGTTTAACCTCACCTCCAATAATATACCAGTATGCTTTGAAGAACTTTGCTGGAAATCCATCTATCCCTGGTGCCTTGTCGTTTGGTAAATCTTTAAGTGCCTTATCAATGTCTTCCTCTGTTATTGGAGCATTGAGCAGTTGTTGTTGCTCCTTGGTTAGGCAGTGTCCATCCCTAGCTGTATCAAGATCAATGCAGGGAAGTTCTATGGCTGAGGTACCCAATAATGTTTGAAAGAAACTTCTAAATTCTTGTTCTATCAGTTTTGGCTCTGTCACTCTAATCTCTTGTTCATTACAGATAGATGCAATTTTGTTTCTTGACTGTCTGGCCTTTAAGTGAGCATAAAAGAACTTAGTGTTTCTATCTCCTGCTTTTATCCACATTGCTCTAGATCTCTGTCTGAGTACTTGATCATTTACTCATTTCTATCTTTCAATCTGCATAAGCAATTCCTTTTCCTTGGCTATTAATTGCTGATTAAGTGGATCTTCATCAAGCTTCCCTTGAGTATTCTGCAACCGCGTTCTTAGGTTTCCAAGCTTCTTCTCCGGTGAAGTCATCTCCTTGTTCCTTTGTTGTGTTTTTTCCTTTAACCTTTGCAGTTTCAGCCAGAATGAGTACATAGCATATCCCTGGATTTTTTGATTCCATACCTCATGAACATTCTCTGTAAATCCTTCTGATGTAACAGAACATTGTATAGCCTAAAAGGCTTTGGTAAGTGATTCTTGGTTACCTCAGTATTTATAACAATATGTGAGTGATCAGAAACTCCACGCAGTTCAAACACAGTTTCTAGGCTACTGTATTGTGTAATCCAAGAAGCATTTCCAGACGCCCAATCAATATTGCTATAAATTCTATCCCCTCCATCCCTTTTATTACACCATGACCACTGAAAACCCTTTCTATTTAACTGCCCCAATCTAATGTCCTTTATACATTCTTGAAAGTCCACCAGTTCAACTTGATGCACAGGTTGCCCATTTATTCTATCATTGACAGACAAAGCATTGTTAAAATACCCAATTACCAACCAAGTCTCAAGGTAGCCTAGTAAAGTGATCTTCTGCTTCAGCAGAAAGACCTTGAGTTCTTTCTGCTTATTCTTATATTCCAGGAACTTATTATCATGGTAGATTTTCCTCATTGAGGCCAATCCCTTCAGTCATCCTAGCAGTGTTACACTCTTCTTGTATTCTCAAAGGACTATATCTGTTTGTCATCAATATTTTCTCCATCTCAGCATCAGTTAGGGCTCCCTTACGTTGAAGTTGTCCTTGAGCTTTCATCTTCAGTTTCCCTTTTGATCTTTGTTACAACTGCAATTCCACCTCTTGTTTATCATTCTGCTCTACATTAATATGATCTTCCTGTTGTTTCTGTATTTTCTCAGGATTTTACCTCTCTCGCTCATTTGCTTGCTCTGCATTAGTATCCTGATGTTTTTGTATTTGCTCTGAATTCTGCCTTTCCTGCTCTTTTGCTTGCTCAACAATAGGTTCGACTCTCCACTAGGTAACATGCATTTTTCTCTGCTGCTGATTAGTTGGTTTCACCTACCTTTGTTGTTTCTCCATTTTGTCTTTGTGGTCCTTGCTTTGCTTTTCTTGCAGAGCTGGTGGAGCCTTCTCACATTTATCAGCATGTTGTCCTATTTGGAAATACCCATCACAGAATGAAGGTTTCCATTCATAATCTAGGACTTGTTCCCTATGTGTTCCATCTGCCTCCTCTATGAGCATTGTATCTGGTAATTCCTAAGATATATCCGTTTCAATAAGCATTCGCGCATAGGAAATCCTATCCCCCTCTCTCTCGTGAGTTTATCAGAACAAATAGGTTTCCCTAATAGCTGGCTATGCGGCCCAAATTCTCCTTCGTCCATAACTCAACTGGTAACCCTGGGACTAGACCCAAATTGGCACATTGCGAGTCATTTCTTTGCTCATCTGGAACTTAGGCACCCATTGCTTCAATATCGTGGGTCGATTATGATATGTATATGATCCTCTCTGTATAATTGTGTTTTTATCTTCTTCAGAGTCGAATCTAAATATAAAGTACCCATCATCGTGAAGAAATACCTATGGTGTTGTAATGAAATTCCACACACCATAAACAAATTTGAGCATATCTTTAAAGGAGGGATTTCCACCCAATATATACCCAATTAATATTTTTTTCCTTTTTTGGGTTTGCTCTAATACCTCTACTTGATTTAGACGAACAATGTTTACTCCTTCTTTGAAAATTGAGGGATAATAATCCAATTGCATCCCCTGCTGCTGGGATCTATTTCCTTTAACCACCTCAGCGAGAGTCGGCTTTGTTCCTCTAGGGTTTAGGCGTTGAACTGAGAAAGTAATCTTCCTTGCTGTTATGATACCATCTACCTCTACTAGTTGGGGCTTCTCCATTTCAACACATTTTGAAGCTTGCATGACCATTGGTGCGCTTCCCATTCCAGTAATCAAGTGAACTAATTGCATTTGACCTATCATTTATGGTATCCCTGACTCCGGTGTTATCATTCTACCTCCTTCATCCACCTCTGGTATTGTAGAGGGTGCATTATACTAATTGTAGGTTAAGATTTTAAGTGGTTAGGAGAATTGATATGGGCCATTGGATGAGAAATAATGTTGACTGAGATTTAAAAATAGAAAATGGGCGGGTTAGGGGTTAAAACGAGTCTGGGGGTCAGCAGTGTGTGGGCTCAGGGTTGGTCCGATTTGGGCTAGAGAAGTATCCAACATTGGGCTCAAATTGGCTATATTTGCCTCTAACATTGGTTTCTCATTCAAAATAAAAATACTATAGAAACAAAATTAAATTTAAATAATTAAAATAAATTAAATTATAAAGTGAAACTATTTTTGGTATTTTTAAAGATTATATTAGAATAAAAAAGTAAGAAAAAGTAGGCTAAAAGTCATGGTAAAACTAAATTAATATCACTATAGAAGTACTAATGACCTTATATTAAAAATGAAAAATATAATACGATGAGAAATATTATAAATAAAATTATTTTTGTGTTTTTGAATTTATGTTTTGAAATAAAAATAAAATAGACCAAAATTGTATAATAACTCAAGTAACTATTTTACAAATATTAAAATACTAAAACTAACTTTAAAATTTATGTGAGTCAAAATTATGTGCTTACAACTGTCCCTCTTTGCTTGGAAACACGAAATATTTTGAGCAAAGAATATTAGGTACACAATGTTATTGGTTTCTGACCCGACACTTATTCAAAAGAAAATAAAGATGGATAAAAAAAGATTGTGATTGAGCCCTGGTATCTTAGCTGCCTACATATCCTTGGCTATAAAGGAATCAGGTCACGTGTAGTTTATAAGTAGGAAGAGTGATGGAGTATGCCGAGGTGGAGAGTCGAGTGAAGTGTCGTTGATTGTCCAGTCCGCGGTTCCTGCCATTACATAAAAAATAAAAGCAAAAATTACGGCAAAAAATATAAGAAAAATACAAGATCCTATCTACTTCTTGACTCGGATCTTCCTTGAATCTCTACCTGAATTTTCAACATGAAATTGAAAATCGACCATATTCTTCAGGTGGACTCGTGCTGACTTGAACTTGAAAGAAAACTAAAAATTGACCCTATTCTTCAGGCGAGCATCCGGCTGCTTGCACTTGAAATAAACTTGAACTTGGAGTAGACTTAAGCTTGCAAACCTTGTTCTTCAAGCGAGCTCGTGCTACTTCTGATTTGAACTAAAAAATTGGAGGTTGCCCCTATTCTTCAAGCAAAATCCTGATATCTCTGACTTGAACTTGAAAACTAAAAGTTAACCATGTTCTTCAGGCAGCAATCCTGCTGCTTGCACTTGAAATAAACTTGAACTTGGAGTAGACTTAAGCTTGCAAACCTTGCTCTTCAGGCGGGCTCGTGCTACTTCTGATTTGAAATAAAAAAATTGGAGGTTGCCCCTATTCTTCAGGCGGAATCCTGATGCCTTTGACTTGAACTTGAAAACTGAAAGTTGGCCCTGTTCTTCAGGCGGGCTCCTGGTGCTTCTGACTTAAACTTGAAATAATCTTGAACTTGAAGTAGGCTCGCGCTTGTAAACCTACATTTTCAGGTGAGCTCTTTCTTCTTAAACTCAAAAATTGAAAGTTGAACCTGTTCTTCAGGTGGGATCCCGTTTCTTGAATTTGAAGGAAACTGAAAGTTGACCCTGTTTTTCAGGCGGGCTCCTAGTCCTTCTCTTATTTGAACTTAAAACCAATTTCAGAAATATTGACCCTCGTTCTCCAAGTGGGTCCCTGCAATCAAAACAACAAAACGAACAAAATTTTCTGCCCCAGTTTGCACTAGAAAGGTCTGTGAATTGTTAGCAAAGCTGTAAATCACCTATGATATTGATGAGGGATGCAATGATGAGAGTAAAACTAAACACTCGACTAGGATGTGCATCTCATATGAGCAAAACTAAGACATTTAGACTAGGAAGTGCATCTCCTAATAGGTAAAACTAACAAACTTTGACTAGGAAGTGCGCCTCCAAAAATGTATAACCTGAATGATCCAAACTAGGAAGTGCGGCCCCTAAGAGTAAAATTGACAAACTTAGTCTAGGAAGTGCATCTCCTAAAGTATAACCTGAATGACCCAAACTAGGAATTGTGTCTCCTAGAGGTGAAACTTCAATGACTCAAACTAGGAAGTGCATCTCCTAGGGATGAACTTAAATGACCCAAACTAGGAATTGTGTCTCCTAGAGGTGAAACTTCAATGACTCAAACTAGGAAGTGCATCTCCTAGGGATGAACTTAAATGACCCAAACTAGGAAGTGCATCTCCTAGAGGTGAAATCTCTATTTAGGAAGTGCGTCTCCTAAAAGTATAACCTAAAATACCTAGACTAGGAAGTGCGTCTCCTAGGGGTGAAACTTTAATGACTCTTATTAGGATGTGCATCTCCTAAAAGTGCAGCTTGAAAGACTTAAACTAGGAAGTGCATCTCCTAGATGTGAGATTGAGCTTGAGGAAGACTATAAACTGAGCTTGACTAAAATAAAAAAAGTGACCCTATTCTCCAGGCGGGACTCCTGAACTTAAGAAAAATTAAATACTAAGAACTTAAAAAAACTCAAAACTGACCCTATTCTCTAGACGGGACCCCTGAACTCGAGAAAAGCTAAAGATTAACAACTTAAGAAAACTAAAACTTGACCCTATTCTACAGGCGGTACCCCTGAACTCTAGGAAAGCTAAAGGTTAACAACTTTAAAAAAACTACAAATTGGCCATATTCTTCAGGCGGGACACCTAAACTTAAATAAATATAAAGATTAATATCTTGAGGAAACTCAAATTGACCCTATCTATGCGGGACCCCTGGACATAAGGAAAGCTAAAGATTAAGAACTTAAGGAAACTAAAACAGATCATCTTCTCCAGGCGGGACCCCTAAACTTAAGGAAAACTAAAGATTAAAAACTTAAGGAAACAAACTGAAAACTTAGGAGAAACTAAGAAGTGACCCTATTTTTCAAGCGAAACCCTTAACTTAAGGAAAGCTAAAGATTAATAACTTAAGGATACTAAAACTGACAACTTAAGAGAAAATAATAAGTGACCTGGAAAACCCTGAACTTGAGGAAAGCTAAAGATTAAAAACTTAAGGAAACAAAAACTAACAAACTTAGCAGAAACTAAGAAGTGATCCTATTTTCCAGGAAGGACCCTAAACTTAAGGAAAGCTAAAGATTAATAACATAAGGAAACTAGAACTGACCCTATTCTCCAGGCAGGACTCGTGAACTTAAGGAATACTAAAGATTAGCAACCTAAGGAAACTAAAATTGATCCTATTCTCCAAGAGGGACCCCTGAACTTAAGAAAAACTAGAGATTAACAACTTAAGAAAACAAAAGTGACAACTTAGGAAAAACTAAGATGTGACCCTTTTTTTCCAGGCGGGACGCCTGAACTTAAGAAAAACTAGATATTAACAACTTGAGAAAACTATAAGTGACTATATTCTCCAAGCGGGACCCCGAACTTAAGAAAAACTAAAGATTAACCAAATAAGTATACTAAAAAGGGACCCTATTCTCTGGGTAGGACCCCTGAACTCGAGGAAAGTTAAAGGTTAACAACTTAAAAAAAACTACAAACTGAACCTTTTCTTCAAGCAGGACACCTGAACTTAAAGAAAGCTAAAGATTAATATCCTGAGAAAACTAAAACTTGACCTATTTTCAAGGCGGGACCCTTGAACTCGAGGAAAGCTAAAGGTTAACAACTTAAAAAACCTACAAACTGAACATATTCTTCAGGTGGGACACCTGAACTTAAAGAAAGCTAAAGATTAATATCTTGAGGAAACTAAAACTGACCCTATTTTCCAGGCGGGACAAGGAAAGCTAAAGATTAAGAACTTAAGGAAACTAAAACTGACCCTATTCTCCGAGCGGGACCCCTGAGCTTAAGGAAAAACTACTGAGCTTAAGGAAAAACTAAAGAATAACAACTTAAGAAAAAAAGAAACTGACCCTATTCTCCTGGCGAGTCCCCTGAACTCAAGGGAAGCTAAAAACAATAACTTAAGGAAACTAAAAATTAGCCCTATTCTCCAGGCGGGACTCCTGAACTTAAAAAAACTAAAGACTAACATCTTAAGGAAATTAAAAAAGACCCTATTCTCCAGGCGGGACCCCTGAATTCAAGATTAACAACTTAAAAAAATTTAAAAACCAACCCCATTCTCCAGGTGGGACCCCTGAACTTAAGGAAAGTTAAAGGTTAATAATTTAAGAAAACTGAAACTGGAAACTTAGGAGAAACTAAGAAGTAACCCTATTTTCGATGCGGGGCCCTGAACTCTACTGGGGAGTTTCAGGTTCGAGATGATACTGTGATCTTGTTAGATTTTTAGAATACTCAATTAAGGCATTTTTGTATTTTTGTTGCTTTTATGTTTTACACTTTGTTTCTTAGTTGCTTTTATGTGTTATTGTTTTATAACTGCCATCATTTGCATAACCACGAGTCTTCTTTCTGCAACAAGTCTCGTAGTACACGTCGCATACATGAACTCTTTGTTGAGTCACCCTTATTTTAGGAGGGGCCGTCAGACGTATGGAGTGGGTGGAAAGCTTAAGCAACCACCATCAATCATACACTCCCTCATTTGTTACAGGTCATAAAATTTTTAGGCGATCCGAGTCTGATATTTCGTACCCATGCAGATTGCGTGCGAAATAAAAATTTGAGAATTAGGCGTAATTCCAGTTTATGGCCATAAAATGCCAAAAAAAAATGAAGAAGTTTCATGACGAAGCGATGCCTATTATTCCTTAGGTCGTATTGAAAGACCGGAAAATTTTAGGTGATACGAGTCCGGTCACCCGGACCCATGCAGATGGCATGGGCTTATAGCACACAAAAATTTGGAAATTGTGCAGAATTCCAGTTTTATGGCCCAAAAACGCCAAAAAATGAGGAATGATCATGCGAGACGATGACTATTATTTCTTAGTTGGTTTTTTATGGGTTGGAAAATTTTTAGGCGATGCGACTCTGATCGCTTGAATCCATACAGATTGCGTGGGCTAGAGCACACAAAAATCTTGGAATCGGACGGAATTCTAGATTTATGGCCCTAAAACGCCAAAAGACGAGGAACGGTCATGGCGAGACGATCATTATTATTCCTTAGATTTTTTTTGATGGGCCAACAAAATATTTGGCGATCTGAGTATGGTCGCCCGGACTCATGTAGAATGGGCTATAACATACAAAAATCTAGGAAGCAAGTGGAATTCCATTTTTATGGCCTAAAATGCCAAAAAATGAGAAACTATCATGGAGAGGTGATGAGTATTGTTCCTTGGGTTGTTTTTTATGGGCCGTCAAAATTTTAAGAGATCTGGTCCCTTCGCCAGGACCCATGCTGATGACGTGGGCTATAGTACACAAAAATCTGAGAATCCCGCAAAATTCCAGTTTTAAGGCCCTAATTGCTAAAAACTAAGGAACGGTCATGGCGATGCGATGACTATTGTTTCATAGGTCATTTTTTATGGGCCGGAAAATTTTTAGGCTATCCAGGTCCGGTCTCCTGTACATATGCAGATATAGTGGGCTACAACATAAAAATATTTGGAAATCGTGCAGAACTCAAGTTTTATGGCCCTAAAACGCCAAAATATGAGGAACGATCATGGCGACGTGATGACTATTATTCCTTAGGTTTTTTTTAGAGGGAGAAAATTTTAGACGATCCAGGACCAATCGGTGTAAATGGCGTGGGTTATAGCGCATAAAATAATTTGAATCAGGCAAAATTCCTATTTTATAGCCCTAAAATGCAAAAATAATGAACGGTCATGGCGAGGTAATGACTTTTGTTCTTTAGGTTATTTTTTATAGTCCGAATTTTTTTGGAGATCTAGGTTCGATTGCATGGACCCATACATATGGCCTAGGTTATAGCACACGAAAATCTAGAAATCGGGCGGAATTCCAATTTAATGGCCCTAGAATTCCAAAAATCGAGGAACGGTCAAGGCAAGGAAATGACTAATGTTCCTTAGGTCGTTTATGATGATTCAGCAAAGTTTAAGGAGATCCAGGTTTGGTCGCCTGAACACATGCAGATGGCGTGGGCTATGGCATACGAAAATATGGGATACTATTCCTTAGGTCATTTTATATTCCAGAAAAATTTGAGGAGATCCGGGTCCGGTTTCCTGAACCCATGCAGATGGCATGTAGAACACGAAAATTTAGGATTCAAGGCGAATTCAAGATTTATGACCCTAAAATGCCAAAATAGAGTAACGGTCTTGAAGAGAAGATGACTATGGTTCCTTAGGTCAATTTTGATAGGCTGACAAAATGTTAGGCGATCGAGATCCGATCTCCTGGACCCATGCAGATGGTGTGGGCTATAGCATATGAAAGTCTAGTAATTGAGCAGAGTTCTAGTTTTATGGCCCTAAAACGCCAGAAAACGAGGAACGTTCATGGCGAGGCAATGACTATTATTCCTTATGTCATTTTTTATGGTCCGGAAAATTTTTAGGTGATTCGGTTCCAGTTGTCCAGACCCATACAGATGGCGTGAGCTATAGTAGAAGAAAATCTAAAAATCGGGCAGAATTCCAGTTTTATGGCCCTAGAACAACAAAAAAAGAGGAGTGGTCACGGAGAGGTGATGGCTATTGTTATTTATGTCATTTTTGAAGGGTCAAGAAAATATTAGGCGATCATGTCCGGCCTTTCGGACCCATGCAAGTGACATAGGCTATATCACAGAAAAATCTAGGAATCGTGTGGCATTCTAGTTTTATGGCCCTAAAATGCTAAAAACGAGGAACGGTCACGGTGAGGCAATGAACATTATTTGATTGTTCATTATTGATAGACTGAAATGTTTTAGGCAATCCAACTCCGATCGCCTGGACCCATGCAGATGGCCTGGACCCGAGCGAAATTCAAGTTTTATGGCCCTAAAATGCTGAAAAACTAGGATCGGTCATGGCGACGTGATGACTATTGTTTCTTAGGTCATTTTTGATGGGCAGACAAAATTTTAGGAAATGGGGGTCTGATCTCCCATCCCATGCAGATGGCCTCCCTTCGTCTATAGCACACAAAAATCTGGAAATCAGACGAAATTCCAGTTTTATGGCGCTAAAATGCCAAAAAAGGAAGAAATGTCATGGCATGGAGATGAGGACTGTTCCTTAGGTCCTTTTTGATTGGTCGGAAAAATTTTAGGTGATCCAAGTGCAGTCACCCGAATCTATACAGATGGCATGGGCTGTAGCACGCGAAAATCTAGGAATCATGCAAAATTTCAATTTTATGGCCATAAAATATGAAAAATGAGGAATGGTCATGGTGAGGCAATGACTATTGTTCCTTAAATCATTATAGATCGGCCGAAATTTTTTTAGGTGATCAGGGTTTGGTTGCTCTGACCCATGTAGATGGTGTGCGCTATATAACACAAGAAAACTTAGGAATTAGGAGAAAATCCCGTTTGATGACCCAAAAATGCCAAAAAGCGAGGAACAGTCATGGCGATGCGATGACTATTATTTCTTAAGTCCGTTTTTATGGTAGTCATTATTTTAGGAGATCCGGTCGTCTTGAACCATGCAGATGGAATGGGCTATAGCACATAAAAATTTGGGAATCAGGAAGAATTCGAGGTTTATGGCCCTAAAACGCTAAACAATAAGGAACATTCATGACGAGACGATGACTAGTGTTCCTTAGGTAATTTTTTATGAACCGACAAAATTTTAGGAGATTCGAGTCTGGTCGACCCACCCATTCAGATAACATGGGTTATAGCACACGAAAAATCTGGGAATCAGACAAAATTCTAATTTTATGGCCCTATAATGCCAAATAACGAGGAATGGTCATGGAGAGGGAATGAAAATTATTCCTTACAACGATTTTGATGGCAAACTAAATTTTAGCGATTCAGGTTCTGTGAACAACTANTGTTAAATTTTTATCTTACTCTTAATAGATTCTATTTAAGAAAATTAAAAACAACAAAAATATTCACATTCTTAGAATATAAGATTTTTTCTATGTTTAAATAGAAGAAAATATATATATATATATATACACACACACATGTGTATTTTATCTTCTTTTAGTCAATAAAAAAAAAAGGAGTTAAGAAAAAATAAATTTAAATAAAAATTTAAAAAAAAAAATTAATAATAAAAATGGGAAAAAAATTAAAAAAAAGACCACCCAAACACCCCACTCCCTCACATCTCTTCCCCCCACTCCACCCAAAAA
>ML357716.1:0-14396 GCA_005239505.1 Nicotiana paniculata | reverse complement strand
ATTAGTTATTTCGTAGAATTGTAGTATAAAATAGTTACATTCCTGGATTTTATTTGGGCTTGATTAAATAACAATTATAGTGAATTAGTGAGTATTTTACACAAGTCTCTGTGGGTTCGACACTCTATTTAACATTATATTACTTGTACGACCACGTATACTTGCGTGTGCGTTTGGGACCAATAATACCCCTGTTAGAAACAAGGAAACCTAAAAACTTACCTGAAGCCACGCCAAAAGCACACTTTTCTTGATTTAGCTTCATATTGTATTTGCGGAGAATTGCAAAAGTGATTGACAGGTGTTGACCTGCTTGTGTTGACTTGATTAACATATCTTCAATATAGACTTTTATAGTCTTTCCCAGGTGTTCTTGGAATATTTTTAGTCACCAATATTTGGTACGTAGCTCCAGCTTTATTTAGACCAAAGGGCATGACATTGTAACAATACCCCTGTCTATAATAAACAAAGTTTCTTCGTCTTCTAGAGGATCCATATTTATTTGATTATAACTTGAATATGCATCTAAAAAACCTAACAACTCAGGACCTGCGGTAGAATCGATTAATTGATCTATATGCGGTAAAATAAATGCATCTTTAGGACAACCTTTATTTAGATAAGTGTAATCTAAGCAAACCCGCCATTTTCCATTATTTTTTAGGACTACCACCGTATTAACTAACATTTTTGGGTACTTTACCTCTCATACAGATCCAATTTTTAAAAGCTTTTGTACCTCATCCTCAATCACTTGATTTTTGAAGGACCCTTACTTCGATTTCTTCTGCTTGATTGGTAGGTACAATGGATCCTCATTCAGTTTTTGGGTCATCACCTCCGGTGGTATAATTGTCATATCTGAATGCAACCAAGCAAAGCAATCTGTGTTAGCTTTTAAAAATTTAACCAATTTACCTTTCATTTCTGGGCTCAATTTTGCTCCTATGTAAACTCTTCTGTCTGGCAAAGGCTTAAATCGCGTGATAGCTTCGAGTTCTTCAGTCGTTGTTTTGATGTTTTCATTCTCTTATTATTCTTGAATAACATCGGGTCTTGAATCTACATTCGTCTGTCCCGAAATGCCTTCAATTGAGGTTTGTGTTATTATATCCTCAACTGAATTCTATAGTTGTTATTTCTCATCTGCAACATCATTTGTTGTGCTTGAATCCACCACTGAATTGATACTTTTAGAGTCCTGTTGATCTCCACGGATTTGTCGAATCCCCCATTGTTAAGGAAACTTAATAACTTGATGCAATGTAGACGGTACATTGTCCATATCATGAATCCATGGCCTTCCAAGAATAACATTATAAGCCATGTCAGCATCTATCACTTACTTTGTATTCTTGATAACTCCCTCTGCAAATGTGGTAAGCACTATTTCCCCTTTTGTGATAACAATTGAATTATCATATCCAGATAAAGATGGTGCCTTTGGTACCACCTTTTCACTAGCTTGGATTTCATTCACCACCCTTAAAAGAATGATATTTACGGAGCTTCCTCGATCAATCAAAACCCATTTAATGTTAGTATCATGTACAAGTAAAGATATTACCAGCACATCATCGTGAGGAATTAACAAGCCATCCGCATCTGCATCATCAAGTGTTATACTTTCTTCATCCAAGACTTGGCGAACTCGCTTTCCATGAGTGACCGTGATTTTCGATGTTTTTTTTGTAGCTGTATATGTCACACCATTGACCTCTTCTCCCCCATTTATCATATTGACTGTTCTCTTTGGAGATGGAGGTTCGGTGGCTCTTGTATATTCTTCATATATGATTGCCTAACTTTCTCACTTAACAAGTCAGTTAAATAACCCTGCTTCAACAAGTGCTCAACTTCTCCTTGTAATTCCTATATTCAGATGTTCTATGGCCATGATCGTTGTGAAATTTGCACCAGAAATATGGATTTCTTTTGCTCGGGTTTGATTTCATTTCTTTAGGCCACCGCACCCTATCACCGATACTTCTTAATAGCTACCAACTCGGAGGTACTAACATTAAAAATGTAATCTCCAATCCTCGTATGTGTATTGGAATCAATGCCTCGTGCATCCCGTCCTTTTCTGAATCTAGATGATGAACCCACATCTTTTTGCCTTGATCTGGAGTCAGATCGTATGTTTTCCTGTTTAGACCGTGAATCTCGCTCTGCGGATCCCATGTAAGGTTTGTACCTATTTTTTCCCGACCTTTTTTCAGATTCTGAACGTCTTGAACCTGCTCTCTCATCAAGCCTTGGTTGTGTAACTGTATCTTCTTCTATCCGCGACTTCGTGATGTACCTGTTGTACACGTCATTCCATGTTGTTGCATGAAATTCTCGCAAACTTTCCTTCAGTCTCCTCGTAGCTTCTGAAATTTTCTCGTTTAAATTGCTCGCGAATGTCATAGCTACCCAATTGTCAGGTACTCGTGGTAGCATCATCCTCTCTCGTTGGAATCTATCCACAAATTCTCTGAGTAATTCTGTATCTCCTTGTTTTACCTTAATGATTTCCTCCATTCTTTTTTCAACCTTCTGAGCTCCCGAATGTGCTTTTATGAATGAATCTTCAAGCTCAGCAAAAGAATCAATAGAGTTTTCAGGTAAAAGAGAATGCCATGTTAATGCCCCTTTCGTGAGTGTTTCTCCAAATTTTTTAACCAAAACTGATTCGATTTCCTGCTTGATTAAATCATTGCCCTTCACGCCAGTTGTAAACGCAGTTATGTGATCTCGAGGGTCGGTTGTTCCATCATATTTTGAAATATCGGGCATTTTGAACTTTTTAGGAATTGGCAAAGGAACCGCTCTTGGCTTCCAAGGCTGCTATGAATACTTATCAATATCTGCACCTTTTATTACGGGAGGTACGCTTGGTATTTTCTCTATGCGATCGTTCTGCTCTTTCAACTATTTCTGCAAATTAGTACCAAACTTTGTAAATCTGAGTTATTAGGTGTACCTGACCTCTCATCGCGAGATCATCTACCAAAGTTATCGAGCCCCGAGTGTGGGTTTTCTAAAGTCGTCGTATTGATGGGTGGAGGAGTTTGTGGCGCGTTCGGCAACCCCCTAACAAAGGCTTGAAAGACATTATTCACGTTTTCTGCAATCAATTGCTTTAATCTATCTTGTTCAACGGTTTGTCCCTCCCCTTGTTGATCATTAGCGTGTGATGTGGATCTCTCAGGTAATCCGTCGCGGGACTAACAAGTGGAATTTGTTGGAGAGTGATGTGATGATGTTCCCTCTAGCGGGTTCAGTTTGTTATTGTTCTTACCAGTTGACATAGTTTGGTTGTGAGAAAGAAGAATTTGGAAAGTGAAAAGATTATCAGTTTTCCGGTATGGAAACCAATTTGTTTAACCAAAAAATAGGATATTCAGTCAAAGCCTATATTTAGAAGAAATCGGGTTACTGATAACGAAATAGTACTTTACTTCCTCAACAACTTTGAAAAAAGAATAAAAGTACTAATGTTAATTAACAAAAAGAAATAAGGAATGAAGCGACAGTCAATCCCTCAAATTAAATGGAAAGCTTTGGTAAAGCAAGAAATTGTATAGTATATTTTAGTAATACATGGAACTTGTCATTACAAATGAAATTCTCTATCCTTATATATGAGTGTCCAATCATAATGTTTTTCCCCTATTTAAGACAAATCCATTATGAGCATTAATTGTATTGATTGATCATTATTGTAAATAACCATAAGTGATACATTCGTAGCTATAAATGCCTTATAACGATTCCGATTCCCTTTCCTTATTTATTTCTGGTTCATGATTCTTCCCTTCTTTTTTGGCATTGATTCATTCTGTTTGTGCCTCTTCTTTGACAGCTGTTTAGGATTGATTTTGTGTTCTTTACTATCTCGTGGGTGTTTGATCGGTATCTTCCTTGTATTCTTAACTTCACTTATTGAGTATGTCAGTTATCACTACACCATTGGACCAATTGTCATGCTCTGTCAGCTCAGTACCGTCCCACGTGTAACATCTTTTTCTACCAATACACCAATTATAGAATATATGCCAAAATTGTGGGAGCATGCAAAAGATTAAGGATGACCAAAATAGCTCTCTCTGTTTATTTACTTAATTTCTCCATATGAACTCTTTCCTACATGCTATCTGGTTTGACATTACCAAAAATCATACGCAATAAACAATTAAACATCACAATTTGTATGGCAGGATAGATTGTCAAATTTAATAGTGAATATAGCTTACTGTATTTAGGTACATTAACCAATATTTTAGGGAGAAGTTTCAATGGAGATACTTGGAATGATTTTTGTTCTGCAAAATTCCACACTTGAACTTTTTGAATAAAAGTGAATAGGTGTTTTGTGCTTAGCGATCGAAACCTTGAATGTTCTACCTTATCAAAAAGAAACCTTGATTATTTTTGCAGGAGATTTACAGAAGATTCCTGTAGTAAGACATGACCGATCTATGCTTGCAGAATTTCCTTTTTGTGTGTATTTACCTCGAAAATACGAGTAACAATTAAATTTTATTTATAGTTTCAAAGATGCGTGATTTAGTTCAATACTAATTAATAATCAAGAAAAATAACGTATAAATTAAAGAAATGAGTAAATCAAACCAGTGTTGCTAGGCAGTATCAACCTTGAGCTAAAGTGAACTCGAGATGGATCATGAATAATAAAGTAAGAATAATAAAGCTAAAGGACAATTCTGATGAACAATGAGCGAAAAGGTAAGAGAGTATATTCTTATCCAATGATTAGATGAAGTTTACAAATGATAGGGTTCCCCTTTATATATTAGGGGAACCCTAAATAAGGTACATTTCTATTTCCAGTAAACAATCTTATTGGGACACCTGTCTAACCGCCAAGTACGAATTCGTACAAATCTATTCCAGGATTTACGCCATAATCTTAACGACGTGGCAAGAATCTTGCCCATTCTGTTACAAATTCATAACGGCATTATCTCGAAGCCAGTCACATTATTCTCCTACATTCCTCAAACACTTGATTCGTCGAGCCTCGTACTCTGTCGTTGAGATTGATCTTGGTCCCTCGAGATGATACTCGATCCATCCCGAACTTGGGCTTAAGACGTCCCCTCGAGCCCGGGAAATCGGGCATACATGATTTGGATCGTATACAGATAGTCCCCGCATTTCTTAGAGTAAAATGACAAGAAACGATTTGATCTTCGATGCTCCGATGCCTCGACCATGATGTCAATCTTGTGATGTCAGCGGCCGAATTGATTGAAAAGTCGCTTCCGCATAGTTCCCTAGATCATTAATTGGAGGGGGGTGGTTGTCGGCTATTTGTCTTCCCCAAAACGCTTAAGCGGCCTCTATAAATAGGCCAACTTCATAATTTTTGCAAACTTTACTTCTCAAATCATTCTTAAAATCTCTTTAGCTCCTTCAACTTCTTTGAGTTCTCCCTCTTCTCAATTTTCTCTTACTACAGCATCTACTCCTTCTCCTCTCTTGAATTTATAAATCACAATGGCTAAAACATCTAAAAAAGGTTCCACAGAAAGAAAAAGCTTCTTCATCATCTCAGCCGGCCAGATGTAAAACGGTGGTGCCACCTCGTATCGAGGAGTATATTCCCGAGTCGTGCAAAATAACTTCCAATTTTAAAATCGATAAACCTACTTCGACACCAGGCCGTTGTGAGCCCATGTCTCGATACATCTGCTTGATAACTGAAGGGGAGTTTGAGCAGGTGAAAAAGGACTGAAACTAGGAGAACAAATATGTTGTGATTCCTTCCCCTCAAGAAGACGTCACAACTCATAAGGTGGGGTACTTAACTGTGTATACCTACCCATTCACGTTGGGTCCCGTAGATCCAGCTCTGGGTTCCATAGACCAGTGATTCTTGAATTTTGCCAACAATGCCAGGTGACGCTTGGCCAGATCTACCCTTCATTCTGGTGCATCGTCAATTTGATCAGATATTTCTCGGGCGTGGTCGAGGGGATGCCTTTTACCCTCGATCACCTGATCAGGCCATACAACCCTCGCCTTTATCGAGGTGGTCTGATAAAGCTGTAACGCCGATCCATGAAATCTCTCTTCTCCAGCATCGATGAGGACAAGGAACGAGGATGGATGAGCCAGTTTTTCCGAATCAGGACCTCCGATCTAATTCCTGCTGAGAGGATGACATTCCCTGAGGAGTGGAACATGAAACGTAAGTACAGATTTATCGATGGCGACTTAACATTCTGCTTTCCCTATTCTTTCTCGGTCTAATCCCTTTACAATGATGCAGTTGTTTATTGGTTTCTTGGTGCGGTCCCGGACCTCGCAGATTGGGTCCAGCAACTGGCCTCCACTTCTACATACTCGGAACGCAATTGGCGTGACTTGTCCAAGGGTCGATGGAAAGATAGAAACCATGGTGACTTTTCTTGTTCGCATACTTTGGTTTCTTAGTGAAATACTCCCTTTATCCTTATGCAGGCCTCGGAGACGCCGTTGCTATGCGGACGCCCCCGCCCGATGAAGAAGAAATCCCAAATCCCACCAAGGAAAAGAAAAGGAAAAGGGGGTCGCCTGCAAATTCCCCGAAGCCAAAGAAAATCAAGGCTCGAAATCCTAAGGCCGATACCATGGCCCTATCTCCAAAAACAACCCAACATCTTCCGTATGAGGATGAAGAGGGAGAATATGATGACTGTCTGTTGGTATTTCGAAAAAGAGGAAGCATTGACGCTTCGAAGGTCGCTGAACCGATGGTGGAAGATGCGGTTCAATCTCGAAATGAGGAAATTTTGGAGGGGATCTCGAGCAAAGTTCCCGAGCCATCAGGTGGAAAAAGTGTGCCTCGTCCTGGTGGACACTTGGTGGGTGAGCTCGAAGAGCCTAATTCCGAGGCCCTTCAAACACATGATAATATCCCAAGTGAATCACTTCAATGTAAATGATTCACCGCCGCGCCTATTGTTCTCCGAAGGGAAATTCCGAGATGTGTAGGCCATGAGGACTCCTCATGTGGGAACGACCCATGAAGGGAGTGACATTTTTCGAGAGTGTCTTGTGGGGATCAAGGATAGTCCCGATCCTCACGCCTCGTTTATTTTTGATGAGTCCCAAAGGCTTCTTGAACAAGTAAGTTTTTGTCTTCATAATTACGGCGCTCGAGTTTAATTCTCATCTTTCTAAGTCTAACTCATTTTCTTTGCATGAAAGCCGTCTCGCTTTACCGACAAGCATTTTTCAAATATCGGGCCAAGCTAGCCCGATGTGAAGCCGAACTCAAGAAGCTGGTGGAAGAGAGGGATGACCTTAAGCTACTTTATGTACAAAAAGAGGAGGAGGCCAGGGATTTTCGAGTCGAGTTGGCGAAGTCTCGTCAAGAACAGACCGAGCTTATTGAAAAGTTAATACATCCCTTGAGGATTTGTTATGATTTTATCCGATTAGGTGACTAACACTTCAACTTTGCAGGCCCAGCAGAAGGGCGAGCTGGTGGAGCAGCTTCGAAAAGAGCTCAAGATGAAAGAGGCCGAGACCCTAGGGTAGAAGAAACACATGGAATGTCTCGCCTCTGAGAAAGATACGCTTCAGGAATAACTGAATTCAATCGAGCGCCAACTTCAAAATGCAAAGGAGGAAAGCTTGGCTTGGAGCCGCAAAGTCGAGGAGCTCGAAGCTAACTCAGCCGCCGAGCTTGCGAAGGCCAAATCTAAGGCAGAGGTGTTTGTGTCCTCATACCAATGGGCACAGGAGATCTCCATTGCGGGTGAGGTTAAGTTATCATGTGCTCTCGACCATGCCAGGCGACAGTCCTAGAGAGAAACTCTCGAGAAGGTGCACGCTCGCGGTTTCGACCTCTCACCTGATATTGAAAAAGAAAAAACTTTGGACGAAGAGGCTGCCTCTTTGCTCTCTGATGACGAGGATTCCGCTAGTGGCTCTTAGAGCAGGGGAGATGAGGGAGAAGTCCTCGTGGAGGAGATTTCCGAAGATGCAGCTCCTGAGGATGTGGCTCCCAAGGATGTGGCCCCGAAATAGATTAGGTTCTTCTTTGTTTCTTTATTTTTGTGTAAGGGCCCCTCGTGGGTGTTGTAAATATCTTTTATAAATATAAATAATTTCGTAGCTTCATCTCCGATTTATATTGAATTCTGCATTGTCTTTATCTTGTAAAAAAAAAATTATAACTTCAATGATCAAGTGAACATTGGCCCGGATTCTAAATATAACAACCCTTAGGTTTTTTAGTGATCAATGGGCGATCTTCGAACTTATAATAGGATACCTCTTAAGGTTTTTGTTAATCCTCGAGCTATGTTTAAGTCAATTTGATGCGAGCTCGGGATGATGGGACTCTTGAGTTTGAGTTGAGTGATAGCAAGGTCTCGAACTCCGCATGCTTCAGCCCTTAGGCTCTTTTATATTTTCCCTTAGGCTCTTTTAGGTCGGCCCTTAGGCTCTTTAAGGTTGGCCACTTTGGCCTCTAAGAGGACTATAATTGTTTCCTCTTTTCGGCTGAAAGACTTAGTTAAAATTTCTTTATGCATTAACATGTGTTTTTTTACCTGTTGGGCTTTTCGAAGGTTCAATCGATCGGAACCTCATTTGTACTCCATTTGTGTTACGATAATTGAATAACTCTTGAGACTTTTTACGAAGGGTGATTTTATCAAAGCCTTTAAATTATTCGAGGGCTGATTTTATCGAAGCCCTTTTTTCTTTTGCCGAGGGTAGCCTAGTTTAATCGGTTTTTCAAAGTATTCAAAGGCCTTTAACTTATGGCGGAAGTCGGACGTCTCTGAGCCGCATTATTTTGTCTGTAGCCTTTAATATGGCCGTAGCCTTCGGGTATGTCTCTTGGACTTGTTTCTTGATAACCCTTTGAACTTGTTCAAAAGGTTAGTCCCTGAGTATGATGGTCTTGGCCTTTATGTCGAGGGAATGCCTCTTTGAGGTCTTATGAATTCGAGTTTAGATGACTCGAATGCATTGACTGTCGATGACAGTCCTGGAGTATTCGAGGTGTATTTGCATTTTGCCCCTTGAGTCATTTCTTGCAAAATCACAAGTATGATGTTCGTATAGTAGCAGATTTCATGGAGACACAAAGATAGAAAGAATGCTTCTTTTTATAATTTGATACATGCGTACATATTTTGCCATCGAGTCTCGGTATTCCTATATGGGCACGGTTCCTTTGAACGTTTGGCCCATTACAAATTTTCCTTATCAATGCCTTCTTAGGCGTGAAGTATTTTCCTATTTTCCTCGAAAATACCAGTTCCCGAGGGGTGATGCCCCCTAGTATTCGAGGTGAATTAAAAAGAAGCCTTGGATACTTGTGGAATTCCCCTTAGGTAGCATATAATTATTGCCTCATTAAAAAGCTCGCCGAAAAAACCCATTTGGGATAAAACCCATCTAAGGAAAAAAGAGTGCAACACATGCTTTAAAACCTAAGGTTTTTGAGTTGAAAGGTGTCCCGATGTCTTCGATTGAACACCTGCAATGAGTTAGTCTTAAATATAAATGGAAAAAGAGGGAGGTCATACCTTAGCAGTAGTATTGTTTGAGTAGTGTCACATTCCTATTATTTGGTAGTTGTTCGCCTTCCATTGTGCTAAGTTTGTAAGATCCCTTCCCAACGACTCCGATGACTCGGTACGGTCCTTCCCAATTGGGGCCTAGCTTCCCTTCATTTGGGTCTCGAGTATTGAGGGTGACTTTCCTTAGAACTAAGTCCCCGACTCCGAAGTGGTGAAGGTTCGCCCTTCTGTTATAATACCTCTAGATCCTTTTCTTTTTTGTGCGGCCATCCCAACAAGTGCAGCTTCTCGTTTTTCATCTGGTAGTTCGAGATAAGTGTTCATAGTTTCGTGGTTTGCATCCTCGATGGTATGCTGAAACCTGACGCTGGGCTCCCAGACCTTGACCGGAATCAATGTTTCGGACCCGTATACTAAAGAGAACGGAGTTTCCCCTGTGCTCGATTTCGATGTCGTTCGATATGACCAAAATACCTCGAGCAACACTTCTCTCTATTTCCCTTTAGCATCATTCAACCTCTTCTTCATGTTTTGGATAATAGTTTTGTTGGTGGAATCGGCCTGGCCATTTGCGCTTGGGTGATACGGCGTTGATAAAATCCTTTTTATCTTGTGATCTTCGAGAAACTTTGTCACTTTTCAGCCGATAAATTGCTTCCCATTTTCGCATACTATTTCAGCGAGTATCCCGAACCGACACACGATATAGTCCCATATGAAATCTATGACTTCTTTTTCTCTTACTTTCTCGAAGGCATGCGCTTCTACCACTTTGAAAAGTAGTCAGTCATAAACAAAATGAACTTAGCTTTACCTGGTGTAACGACCCGACCGGTCGTTCCGTGAGATTTACACTATTTCCCCAATTTCTGCATTTGTTATGTATCGCTATCTTGTTTTTGATGTGTTGGATCAGTTGGTTTGGGTCCGGAGTAGTTATGGTGGGAGTTTAGGAATTTAGCCTTTTAAAATAGCCTAATGGTTGAGAAAGTCAACTGAGAGTTGACTTATTGGTAAAAGACCTCGGAATACGGATTTTATGGCTCGGATAGCTTCGTTAGGTGATTTGGGACTTGGGAGTGTGTTCGGAATATTTTTGTGATGTCCGGAGTAGAATTAGGCTTGAATGCGAAAGTTAGTTTTTGGCGATTTCCAATCGGCAGTGGAAAATATGCTATCGGGGTCGGGATGGAATTTTGGAAGTCGGAACAGTTTCGTAATGTCATTTTGGATATGTCCGCAAAATTTCAGGTCAATCGGAGGTGTTTTGGTTGGTTTCGGCCAGTTGGCGAAATTTGGAAGTTCCGAGTTCTTAGGCTTGAATTTGATGTAAAATGGGTGTTTTCGTGTTGTTTTTGGTGTTTCGAGGGCTCGACTAAGTTTGAATGATGTAATGGGATATGTTGGTATGTTTGGTTGAGGTCCCGAGGGCCTCGGGTGTGTTTCGGATGATTGACGGGGAGTTGGAGTGATTTTTGGAAAATCTACTGTGTTGGTTTGCAAGTGTTTTCAAACTTGTGGAAGGGGAGTTGCAGGTGCGATTACGCAGGAGCAAAAGGGGAGGTCGCAGGTGCGGGTTTTGCCTGAATAGGAGAGGTCCGCAGGTGCGGGTTTTGCCTGAATAGGAGAGGTCCGCAGGTGCGAGGATTTTTGTCGCACCTGCGATGTCGCAGGTGCGGAATGTTGGTCGCAGGCGCGAGAATGGGCCAGTTACGTGAGTTTCACAGGTGTGCACCCTGGGACCGCAGGTGCGGCCAATTGTCCGCAGGTGCGGAAATGACTGTGCAGAACAGTATAAAAAGGACCTCTCGGACAAATTTATTAGTTTTCATCACTTTGCATGCGGGAGGAGTCCATTGAAGGTGGTTTTGAGAGAGAATTTCAAAGTTCTTCAGCAAAGGTAAGTTCTTTGGCTGTTAATCCCGTTCCTATACCAGTTTGTTAAGATTAGGCTTGAAAATTTAAAGATTTGGGTAGGAAAAAAGTTGGAAAAATGGGAGGAAAGAATTGGCAATTGTGGTCCGATTTTGGTGTTCTTGGTATGTATAGAATCATGGGAGAATGAGGTTTCTAATGATGTAAAAATTATTGAATTCTGAGATGTGGGCCCGGGGCTTGGGTTTGGCCGAATTTTGAGATTTTTGATTAAATTGATATTCGATTGGGTTGTGTTCCTTGAGTATATATTAACGATGTTGAACTTGTTTTGGATAGATTCGGAGAAATCGGGAGCCAATTTTAGGGGCAAAGGCATAGCGGACTAGTGTCGCGGCCCAGTAGAGGTAAGAATGGTCTTAAATCTTGTCCTGAGGGTATGGAACCCCGGACTGCATTATTTTCTCACTGAATTTGGAATGACGCACATGTCGGATGACGAATATGTGGCATGTACTGATTTTTGGATTGGACCAGGTCCTCTCCGCGGAAACTAATGAGTTGCATATTTACTCAAAATCTTATGTTAAATTATGTTCTAAAGATTTGTGAAATATTTGGGTTGTAAGCCGTGTTTGGGGCCTCGCGTCGATCTGTTTAGACCCCTCTGAGGGCGTTTTACTATTATTTTCCTCACTACCTGTTGATTATATTACTCAGCCTGATTTACACTACATGATCATTAAAATGATGTTTTCGGGTCGAGTACCCCGTTCTATTACTTCGCCCGAGGGGCTTTTCGAGTGGTTCCACCGAGTGTGGCCAAGGGCCAAGAGTGATGGTGAGGTGCTGAGTGATATTAGTGCTTGGGCTGAAGGAGCCTCTCCAGAGTCTGTACACACCCCCAGTGAGTGCACCGAGTGCGAGTGATTGAGTGATTGGGAGGCATGAGTGGATGTGAGGTGTTGAGTGATTGTGAGGTGCTGAGGGATTGTGAGGCATGCCCGAGGGGCTGATTATGAAACATGTTTTTGCCCGAGGGGCTACTTATGATTTTACTACATTCATTTGCATACCAAATCCTTGTTTTAAAGTTGTTAAAAATGTGCATTGTTTTAAGGACTTTTGTGAAGTTGATTTCTAAGGCATGACGATTTCGTATATCTATGTATACTATTGGAAAGTAAGGCTGTGTATATTGTGACTTGATGACATTGATTTTTATGTGATTCCTTGCTACTTAGACTTGATTTATTTCCCTTAATACTAAGTTGGCGTACTCACATTACTCCCTGAACCTCTGTGTGCAGATTCAGGAGCAGATATCGAGCGTTAGCTTTTATTCATATATCGCAGTGGAGCCGGATTNCCTATTATATTAAGAACTTTCTGTATATTGTTATGAACTTCTTGAAACTTAAATGGGATTTTCAAAAGGAAATGTGAACACGCGGTAGTCGGCTAGCCTAGTTCCACGATAGGCGCCATCATGGCCGGTTAGGATTTTGGGTCGTGACAGTTTGGTATTAGAGCCCTAGGTTACATAGGACTCGACAGTCATGAGCATGTTTAGTAGAGTCTTTCGGATCGGTACAGAGACGTCTGTACTTATCTTCGAGAGGCTGCGGAACCCTTTAGGAAAATCTCACACTTTTAGAATTTTTGTCGTGCGAATCCATTGTATTCAGCCAAGAGCGTAACTCTTGAATTCCTTCCATGTATTCGAGCGCGCCCGAGAGCGCCTGGTATCAGCTGTGCATCGATGTCTTGTGGCTTCCATTGATGAGATGTGATTTTGGCATGTTGGTAATGGGCCAGTCTGGAGGACTTGAGGCCGGATTTATTCTGTGGCTTGATTGCTGAGATTTTCGTTGTGTGGGTGCATGTAATTGGGGACTTGTATGTCCGTTCGTGTTCTTATTGATGAGAATTGGTGACTAGATGCCTATGTGGTGGGTGTGAATTGATGGTTAGATGTGTTCAGACTGTGAAATGTGTCGAAAGGGTTGGCTGGAAATGTGGTAAGATTTATTGAGTGTTTGATTTCTGTCTCGATTTGGTATATTGCCTGAGTTGTGAGTATGCTGGAAGACCTCTCATGTTGTGTAGTTGTGGAGTAAAGCGGATTTCTGGTGGGTTATGAGTTACTGGAAATGTCTTCTGAGTTGATCGTTTGCCCCAGTAACGTTCATGTATTTGATTGACGGTGTATTCCAGCCGTATTAGCGCTCCTTGGTATTGTATTCATTGATAGCGTCCTGGCTTATTCGTGTAGCCGGGAGTAGCATACTCATTATAAGGATTCAGGGAGGAAGGACTCTATGCCAGTTCTCCGAGTATGAAGTTTGGCTCAGTTTAGTAGCGTTATTGGGACACGTGGTGTCCAATGAGGGTATACATGTGGTCAAACATGTGTGGTAGAGCTTCCAGAAGCTCGAGATTTCTGTGTCCGCCGCTCCAGTGTTAGTTCTGCCATCAGCTTCAGGTTTTTACAGCGTATTGTGATGCCTCGAGGGTAGGCGTGGTTGTGTTCAGATACAGGAAGGTGTAGTGATTGCGTGTTAGTTTTGGTCTTCACAAATGTATGGAGAGATAGCAGTTGAGGCTAAGAGGGCAGGGGTATCTCCTGCGAGTTGTCCTAGGGTGTGTGGTCCCTACATAGTTCTGTAATAAGTTCTCTTCTACCAGTGAAAGATATGTTGTAATTGGAGTTTATATCGCTAGTGGAAGTTGGCATGACTATTGCGATGGTGGATGCGAGACTGGCAATTGATTTGAGTGTTAGATGGTTTGGGTCATATAAGCATATGAAGAATTAAGTTGAATCCCACCACAGCATGGTGGCAGTGATAATGTGTGGGCATAGTCTTGTTTGTCTTGATCCTTGGCTTTGAGCCAAGTAAGGGAGTTCGTTATTGATAAGTTGATTACATGATTATGTGAGGTATTGGTTTCAGTTCGAGGTATATTGGTAAATCAGTT
>MDKI01184909.1:0-57124 GCA_005239505.1 Nicotiana paniculata | reverse complement strand
ATGAAAGATAGACAGTGACGCCGAGATCCACGAACGCCTGCGGAACTACCTCGGTGTCGTATGAATTGGACGGAAGGATACTCCCTCTAACGATGTCCACTGGGTCCGGCTGCGTAATCTGCACAACATAAAGAAGTGCAGGTGTAGCATCAGTACAACCGACCCCATGTACTGAGTAAGTGCCGAGCCTAACCTCGGTGAAGTAGTGACGAGGCTAGATACGACAACAACAATTTACCTGTACAGTTCTATAGTATATACCAAAGAAGGTAGCAACGAATAAGCAATTAAGCACGGTAATATGGGGACAAGTAATGGGGTAACAAGTGAGAAGAAAATACGAATAAGTGAACAAACAATAATGCAAACGAGCCAAGACAACAGGAAAATAGTAACTCAAACAAAATGTACACGACATCACCCTTCGTGCTTTTACTCTCATCCTCACAATGCAATGCGTAAATGAAAGCAATATAAATAATGGCACGGCATCACGCTTCGTGCTTTTACTCTCGTCCTCACAATGCAATGTATAAATGAAAGCAATATAAATAATGGCACGACATCAACCTTCGTGCTTTTACTCTCTTCCTCACTATGCAATGTGTAGATAAAAGCAATGTAAATCGTGGCACGACATCACCCTTCATGCTTTTACTCTCTTCCTCACTATGAAATGTATGAAATGACTGAGATGATACACGGCGTCACCCTTCGTGCTTTACACTCTTTCTCGCCCAAATTAGCAAACAATTAACAACTTGGCAAGGAATTTAACAATATGAAATTCACTTCAAAACCACCCAGCAAGGGGAAGACATCAACCAAAATAATAACAATGCCCGGCATGGGACTCAGCTATAACCAATCTCTTACAAGTACATAACGTAATGAATTGAGTTCTCGACTGAAGTATCATATCACAAGTACTTAAACAGATATTCTCAGCAATTCAACAACTTTATAAAGGAAACCACTTCAAAGCACAATAAATATCGGAATAATAATAGGTAATTCACCAATTAGACTCACGGGCATGCTTGACAAACAATGCATAGGTACTCGTCACCTCACATATACATTGAACATGATAACACAAGTAGCACATACGACTCAACACCTATTCCCTCACTAAAGTTAGGCCAAACACTTACCTCGGCTCCAAAAAAATGCAAAATTAAGCCTCTAGCACTGCTTTCCCTCTCGAATCCAACTCCGAAACGATAGTATCTAAGCATAATCGACTCAATAATATTAATAATGACTCAATAATTCAATCCCAAAGTCTAATTATACATTTCCCATCATTCTTCCAAAAATACCAAAATTCAACCCCGGGCCCGCTTGGTCCAAACACGACGTTCGGACCGAAATCCGATCACCCATTCCCCCACGAGCCCGAATATATATATTTTTTTGAAATCCGACCCCAAAACGAGATTGAATTTCCAAAAACTGGAAAAGCCCTAACTCTAACCAAAACCCCCAATTTCTACCCTTGATTTCATGCTTTTAGGCCTAGAATCTAGTGATTGATGAAGAAAAAATAAAAAGAAATGAAGTTAAGAAAACTTACCTATGAAGCTATGGAGGAAAGTTCTCCCAAGGATCTCCCAAGAAGAGTGGAGAAGAAGAAGTTTGAAAAAAATGGGTTTAATCCCGTAACTATTTTGTTTTTAGGCTTCTGAAATGACTGGACGAAAATAGCCTCCGCGATTGCGACAAGTGCCCTGCGATCGCGGAGGGTACTGGGTTATTGACTTACGCGATCGCGAGACGAAGTATGCGATCGCATAGAGAACGGGACACGGACCTACGCGATCGCGTCCTAAGGCCAGCGGTCGCACTGAATAATTGCTACCCAACCCCCAAACCCACAGCAGACTTATGCGATCGCGGACGTAGGGTTGCGTTCGCGTAGAGCTTAAACCCCAAAGCTCCGCGTTCGCACCCAGCTCCTTGCGATCGCGCAGAGAAAATCAGCCACCCCGCCCAATTGCACATTGCGATCGCGTGCACTACACTGCGATCACAGAGAAGAAAAAGTTGGACACCATATACAACCTAAAACACCAGAAATTTCCTAAGTTTAGCACCCCGACACCAACCTAAAACTCACTCGAGCCCTCGGGGTTCAAAACCAAATATATACACGACTTCAACATCATCCTACGGACTTATTCAAGTAATAAAACCACCAAAATAACATCAAAAATAATGAATTAAACTCCAAAATCTATAGAATTTTCTCAAACTTCATAAACTTCTAAATTTTCCAATTTTGATCTGAAACACGTCAAACCAAGTCTGTTTCTTAGAAAATTTTATAGATAACTCACATAACACATATTGAACCTGTTCCGGGCTCCGAAACCATAATACGGGCCCGGTAACACAGATTTCACATCAAAGTTCATTATCAAAACTCTTTATTATTTTCAGAAAATTATTTTCTTTAAAAATTCATTTCTCGAAATTGGGACCTCGGAATTTGATTCCGGGCATACGCCCAGGTCCCATATTTTCCTATGGACCCTCCGGGACTGTCAAATCACGGGTCCGGGTCCGTTTACCAGAAATATTGACCAAAGTCAACTTTATTTAATTAATTATCCTAAATTCAACTGTTTAAGACATTTTCTTATAAAGGCTTCCCGGCTACGTGCACGAGATGTGCACGCATATCGAGGTGATTAACGGAAGCTTTCGGGGCCTCAGAATACAGTTTTAACTAAATTTACACAGGATGACCTTTTGGGTCATTACACTAACCCACTTTGATGGAAAGGGGAAATTAATAGTCCCTCTCGCTGCCTATTAAAAGAAGAATATCGTAACTCCATCATATTCTATTCTGAAAAAAACATAGAAAAGGTAAAGAGAGAGAAGTACTGATTTTCTCAAGAACAACAACTCTGAAGAAGGCTTCCGCTCAATATTATCAAGAAAACACATCATGGATCCAGTTAAGTTTTTTTGATTGAAATTATTATATATGTATTTTGTGTGAAAATCACATAGTTCCACGGTTCTAAATAATTGATAGGATTTTATACATATTGTTTATGAAATCACAATCTACAACATGAAAAATCCTTACATGTGGTATCAAGAGCACATGTTAAGGAACTAATGATTTTTCATTAAAATTAATATTTTCTCAATTTTGTGAACCGTAATTATGTATTTAAGGAATTTCATAATTACTGTCAATAGTAATAGTGAAGAAGATGTAAATTGATTTTATGCGTTGATGACCAATAGTATATTTGATTATCATCTGATTTCATGATCTTGTTAGTGCACACCTGTAACGATTCGACCAGTCGTTTTGAGGATTAGCGTCCCGGTCGGTGGCTTAAGGTTTTAAGCAGCTTCGTATTATGTGTTATGACATGCATGTGTGGCCGAGTTCGGATTTCGGATGATTCGGCATTGATTTGGAAGAAGGATTCTTATTTTAGAAGTTTAAGCGGTAAGAGTTGATCGGAGTTTGACTTTTGTGTAGACGACTCCAAAATGACATTTTTCTGGTTCCAATATCTCATTATGGTAATTTTGGTCTTAGGAGCGTGTCCGGATTTTGATTTGGAGGTCCGTAGATCGTATCGGCATGAATTGGCAAAAGTTGAAAAAAATGGAATGTTTTGAAAAGTTTGACTGGGAGTTGACTTTATTGGTGTCGGGGTCGGATCCTTGTTCCGGAAGTTAAAATAGGCCCGTACTATAATTTATAATTTTTGTGCAAAATTTGAAGTCAGTCGGAGTTGGTTTGGTATGAATCGACATTAGTTTTGGAATTCAGAAGTTCATAAGTTTCTTAGGCTTGAATCGATGCGCGATTCGTGATTCTAGTGTTGTTAGAGACAATTTGAGGCTTCAAGCAAGTTCGTATCATATTTTGGGACTTGTTAGTATACTTGGTTGGGGTTCCATGGGTCTCGAGTGAGTTTCTGATAGATTTGGATTGTGCCACGCTCTTATTTGATATTTCGGCGTCGTTTCTTTTGGCATAAAGGGTACCACATTGTGAAAAAGACCTTTGATTTGTGATTCAATTGAACCAACAGATCCATATAATAATTACAGAACCATAGAAACAAGAATCATCACATTCTGAGGTCGTTTGAGAGAGTTATGCCAATTTCCGTATCGGGAAAGACTGCTATTTTTTCTAGTGTTTGAGGGAACAGAGACAAATCGCAGATGTCAAATGCGATTTATAAATTTTAGGTGTCAAATGTGACTTTCCTGGAGTGGTTTCTAAAAATGGGAGTTTCACTATTTTTAACATAATTAGAGTTGGGGGGCTCGAATTTGAGCAATTTTTGAAGGGTTCTTCACGTGTTTGATTGGGATAAGTGTTCTTTATCCGAAATTGATTATATTTCATGATTACATAATCGTTTTCATCATTAAATTAGTGAATTGAATGGAAATGTTGTATAAATCGTTCAAAAAAATAAAATGAGGATTTGAAGGGCGATTCGATATCGGAAATTGATAATTTTGATATGTTGGACTCGTTATCGAATGGGCATTTAGATTTTGTGAATTTTATCGGGTTTCGAGGTGCGGGCCCGGGGTGACTTTTTAGTTTTATTAAAGATCGAAGCTTTATTATCCAGAATTATTTCCTACGATTATATTTATGATTTGAAGTTATTTTGGCTAGATTTGAGCCGCCCGGAGGTTGTTTCACTCAAGAAGGTCATTTTAGAGTATCAATCTAGCTTCTTTGAGGTACCTAACTTTGTGTGGGGAAACTATCCCTTAAGATTTGAGTCATTTGTGCTAATTGTGTCATGTGAAGGTCGTGTACGCGAGGTGACGAGTACTTACTTGGGCTTAATTATGGAAATTTGACCGTTAGGGCTCTTAGGTTCTTACATTCATTAGATATGAAGTTGTTTTGTCATGTTAAATCCTCCATTTACTAAATTCACTCTTACGTGTCTTATTTGGAATTAATTGATTCATGTTCTAGCCTTATTTCCATTTAAACTCTTATGTTCCTTAATTGAAATTGTTGCCACTTTTATTGTCATGCTACCTTTTCGGTAATTGCTTAACCTTAATTGAAGTTGCTATTATCTCTTCCGTAATTACTTAACTGTAACGACCCGACTTGTCGTTTTGAGCATTTTCACTTTGTTGGGTTGTTTGAGGGCATGAGTAGCTTCGTACGAAGTATTATAACTTATGTGAATCGTCAGTTTTGGTTTTCAGGATCTATTCTGAATTAATTTGGAAGAATGATCCACAGCTAGAAGCTCTAAATTAGAAAGGTTTGACCAAATTTGACTTTTAATATTTGACCTTGGATTGAATTTCTGATGGTTCCGTTAGCTCCGTTGGGTGATTTTGGACTTAGAAACGCGTCCAGATTGCGATTTGGAGGTCCGTAGCAGAATTTGGCTTGAAATGACAAAAGTTGAAATTTTAGAAAGTTTGACCGGGAGTGAACTTTTTGATATCGGGGTCGGATTCCGATTCCGGAAGTGGAGCAGGTCTGTAATGTCAAATGTGACTTGTGTGTAAAATTTAAGGTCAATCGAACATGATTTGATGGGTGTCACGACCCAAAATCTAACCATGGTCGTGGTGGCGCCTATCATGATACAAGGCAAGCCTACTTCCCAAAATATTACTACTAAATCAATTTTATAAAAATTTAATAAAATATTTTCAACATTTAAATTTCTCATAAACTAAATCAACTCTAAATATAAGTAATATAAACTACGGAAGCTAGCCCGAAACATCGGGGTGTCACTGAGTCACGAGTGTCTAAAACTATGAACTAGGATATATAAACTGTCTAACTTTCCAAAAGAAGAAATGACAAAAGGAGTAACAAGGTCCTGCGGACGCTGGCAGTACCTTGCAGTCTCCGCAAATAGCCGGCCTGAACTCAACGATCGGCGCGCTCTAACTCACCTGGATCTGCACATAAAGTGCAGGATGTAGTATGAGTACAACCGACTCAGTAGTAACAGAAATAACTAAGGAACTGAGCAGTAGTGACGAGCTTAGCAAAATAGTCTAAATTTATTTTCACAATTTAAAAATAACAGGAATAAACAGGTAAATTCCATAACTCAGTAAATGCCACAAGGAAATTAACAGGTAAAAATGCAGCAACAACAAAAGTAAATGCAACCTCACAGCAATGTCACTCCATCACTCATCACTCGCACTAAGCACTCAACAGTCAATACACTCAACACTCTGCGCTCAACGGGGTTGTGCACAGACTCCGGAGGAGCTCCCAAAGCCAAGCTCTAAGTACGGACAGCTCACGTGCAATCATATCATTACCTGGATCCGCACGGTCAACTCACGTGCTACGCAGACAACTCACACCCTATGATATAAATACCTGGACCCGCACGGTCAACTCACGTGCTACGCGGAAAAATCACGCGCTATGATATTAATATCCTCACAATCAGGCCATCATATCAATACCTGGATCCGCTCGGTCAACTCACGTGCTACGCGGACAACTCACGCGCTATGGTATCAATACCTGGACCCGCACGGTCAACTCACGTGCTACGCGGACAACTCACGCGCGATGGTATTAATATCCTCACAATCAGGCCATCTGTCTCACTCAATCATGTACCTCACTAGCCTCACCATCATCAACAAATAAGGGGACGCATCCCACATCAAGTATCACAATATATTAGCAAATAATAGAGATTGAGGTAAATATGTAAAATAATTTCTATGACTGAGTACAATTAACGTGATCATGAACAAATCCTAAGCATGATCTCTAACATGAAGACATACAAGTTCAACAACAAGTAAATACGTAAACACAGATGATGGCCATTAGGCCTCACGAGACAGACCAAGTGTAAATCCCTCGAGGTATACACCCACACGCCCATCACCTAGCGTGGATATCACCTCCAAACAGTCACACGATATCAAATTCTCCGTGTTTACACCCTCAAAGCCAGAGTTAAAACTGTTACTTACCTTAACAACGTAAAATCCTACTTCATGATGCCCTCTTCTCTGGACTCAATCTCCAAAATCTCCGAATCTAACCAAAATCATAATACTACTATCAACATAGTCTAAAGAATCGAATTATATAATAAAACTACATAAATATGCCAAAAATCTGAAATCGGCCAAAACCCGCCCCCCCGGGCCCACATTTCGGAACCAGTAAAAAATTGCAAAATAATAAAACTCATCCTCTCCCAAGTCTAACCATATAAAATTTATGAAAATCGGACTCCGTTTGGTCCCTCAAATCCCTACCTAAAACTCTCCAAGACTCAAGCCCTAACTCCTTCGATTTTACTTTGAAATCATCAATTAAATCCCAAAAACGAAGACGGATTCATGAAATATAACAAAAACCAAGTAGAGAATACTTACTCCATTCCCTATGGTGAAAATCGCCTCCAAAATCGCCCAAATCCGAGCTCCCCAACTCAGAATATGACCGAATGAACAAACCATTGTTGTATATATTTTTCTGACAGTTATTCTGCCTCCTTTCTCGTGCCAAATGATCCCAAAACTAGCTTTTTATGCCTCAAATGGATTCCTTGTGAAATTCTAGTCAAGTTAGGCTTTTGAATCACTCAATTTGATCTTATAATGAATGAGATATGTTGGTTCCAATATTTGCAAATAGTGCAGATTTTTAAATACGTCGTCAGTGGCAATTTCGTAATTAATCTGAAAAATCTAGCAACCCTATTTTTAGTAAAATGACAATAAATTCCTCATACGATGTCCAAATTCGACGATTCTTTTTGCTACGGGTTCATAATTACGATACGGATCTAATGATTCAATCAAAAAGAAATTGGAGCTCATTAGTTTAATATGATATCATTTATGCTTGAAGAAACGACATCGAAACATAAGAAAAACGAGCACAGCGCAGCCCAAACCTATCTGAAACTCACCTGAGGCTCTCGAGACCTCAACCAATAATTCAAACAATTCATATATCACTACCTGAACTTAGTCAAACCTTTGGAACACCCAAAACAACACCAAAACACCAATTCAACCTCGAATTCAAGCCTAAGAACTTCTAAACTTCCAAAATTCGCCAACGACGCTGAAATCTATTAAACCACGTCCGAGTGATCTCAAATTTTGGACACATAAAAAATAACACTACGAAGCTACTCCGACTTCCGGAATTCCATTCCTACCCGATACCTAATTTTTCACACTCGACCAAAATCGCCAAATTTCTAACTTTCGCCAATTCAAGCCTAATTTTATCACGGACCTTCAAATTACATTCCAGACATAATACTAAGTCTAAAATCACCCAATGAAGATACGCGAATCATAAAAATCTCAATATGAATTCGTTTACTCATAAGTCAACTTCTGGTTGACTTTTCTAACTTGGCTTTCTAGGTGTTCATTTCACTCCAAAACTACTACAGACCAAAATATACTAACTCGATACAACTAAACACAGCTGAACAACACATAAATAAGAATAGATGGTCGAAATGGGGCTATAACTCTCAGAACGAACAACCGGGTCGTTACAATGGGTTTCGGCATCGGTTGTAGAAGTTTGAGGTTTCAAGTTCATTAAGCTTGAATTGGTATGCGATTCATATTTTTTGTTATTGTTGTTTGATGTGATTTGAGGGCTCGACTAAGTTTATATGGTGTTTTAGGACTTGATAGTACCTGTGGTTGAGGTCCCGAGGGCCTCAGGTGTGTTTCGGGGTGAGTTTTGAGCGAGTCCGGGCATTTCGGCACTCTGATATTGTTCTGGAACTTTTGAAAGTATGGACCGCATGTTTTGGAGTGCTGCGGAAAAGGATAGGTGCGGACTGCACATAAGAGTGCGGACCACAGCAGAAAAATGCGGACCTCAGGGGAGGAGTGCGGACCGCACAATTTTATGTGCGGCCACACATCAGGGAGTTCTCCAGATTCGCTAGTCCGTCTTCGGAAGTTTATATCTTTTTATCCACAAGAAAATTTGGAATGATTCAAAAATGAAAGTTGTATACCTTCGTGTCTACTTTCCAGAAAGGTAAAGAAGTCATCATTTGGACATCTGTAGATAACGTTATGGCCAAAATACTAAGTCCTAGCAGTGCAGTCACCAAAAGGATGCGGCCGCACCATTTTTGTGCGACCGCAGGAGCTGGGATGTGCAGTCGCACTTGGAATTGTGCGGACCGCACATTGGGATTTCAGAGGGTGTACTATATAAACGAGATTTAGGGTATTATTTCACATTTTGAACTTTGGGAGCTCGGTTTGTGACGATTTTTCGTGGGTTTTTCAATAAATTCATCGGGGTAACTGATTCTAACTCAGATTTGCTTAATATAAATGAATATATCATTGTTTTGATCATTTAAATAGTATTTTGATATAAAAATTGGGGGGTTTGACCTAAAGTTTCATAATATGAATTTTTTAGTTTTGAACACCGATTTGGAGTCAGATTTAAGTGAAACTAGTATGGTTGGACTCGTAATTGAATGGGTTATCGAATTTTGTTAGTTGGTGCAGGCCCGGGTGTGATTTTTGGCCAGAATTGGGATTTGAGTTAGGATTCGATCGTTATCATTTGAAATTATTTTCTTGGGCTTTATTTGATGTTTTTGAGTTGCTTTTGGCTAGTTTTGAGCCGTCTGGAGGTCGCTACGCGCGTGATATCATTCTTGGAGCATCGCTTGGCTTGCTCGGTATTGGAATTTAGCTTGTTCGAGGTAAGTAACTCATCTAAACTTAGTGCTGAGGGTATGAAACCCCGCAATACGTGTTATGTGATTGATATTGAGGTGGGGCACTAGGTGACGGGTGTGTGGGCGTGCACCATGTGAATTGGGACTCTGTTGCTTTTATGGCACTATTTAGTGGTCCTACTTTGCGGATATCCATGTTTCCACCATGTGATAAAGTAGTTAAGCTGTCAATCATGCTAGATATCATGTTTAGGCATTACGCTGATACTGTTTGGACCCATAGTGGCCGTATCTTACTGTTATCTCACTGATTTTATTGATATTTGATACTTAGTCATATCCATGCATTCATACCATAACTCAGTCTCAGATATTATTTGCTGATACATCATATCATTGTTGTCGGGCTAGTTTCATGACATTGTGAGCCCGTGATTGAGAATTGAGAGATTGATGACAGAGTAAGGCCGAGGGCCTGAGTGAGAGTGACATTATGGGATCGGGATACACGCCGCAGCGATATATTAATTATATTTTATATATACGGATTGGGTTACACGCCGCAATAAGCCTTTGGGCTATATATTTATGTATATGGATCGGATTGCACGCTGCAACAAGCCTACGGGCTGTATATTTATGTATATGGATCGGGTTGCACGCCGCAACAAGCCTTAGGGCTACTTAGGCTGCACACCGCAGCGATATAGCGCTTGGGATGAAGGAGTCCCTCCGGAGTCTGTATACCCCTAGTGAGCGCAGTCGACTATATATATGTGGGTCGGGTTGCACGCCGCAGTAGTTATTGTACAACGGTGAGTGTTTTGAGTGTGATAGGCATTGAGCACAGTGAGAGAGGATGCGAGACAGTGAGATTGAGTAATCTGAGAGTGTGAGTACATGATTCATCTCTGAGATACATGACATTTGCATGTACACATGACATACAGGCATATAGATGCATTTTACCTCAGGGAGCGCTGGGGGCAAGAATGGGGTAGGTATTTTAGTAGACAGTGACCTTAGGGAGCTTGTGGTTGAGGTTAGGAGGGTAAATGATAGGTTGATGAGTATAAACTATTAAGTTGGTAGTTGGTGGGTTTACTGTAAACGTGATTAGTGCATACGCTCCTCAAGTAGGTTTGAACCAGGAGGTCAAGAAGCAATTTTGGGATGATCTGGACGAGATGGTGCATAGTGTCCGCATAGTGTCCCGCACACAGAGACGTTGTTCATTGGCGGAAATTTCAATGGTCATATTGGGGCTAGTTCTAGGGGTTATGATGTTGTGCATGGTGGGTACGGTTTTGGGGATAGGAATGAGGGAGGTAATTCACTGTTGGAGTTTGCTAGAGCTTTTGATTTGGTTATAACTAACTCGAGTTTCCCGAAGAGGGAAGAGCACCTGGTCACTTTCCGAAATTCAATGGGCAAGACTCAGATTGATTACCTTCTCTGCAGGAAATGCGATAAAGGTCTGTGTACTGACGGCAAGGTCATCCCGAGTGAGCACCTCACGACTCTGCATAGGCTCCTAGTTATGGACCTGGAGATCAAGAGGAGTAGAAGGAAGAGGGCGGGGTGCAGGCAACCTAAGATCCAGTGGGGTAACTTGACCAAAGACAAAGCTCAGGAGTTAGGCGAGAAGTTGGTGGCTATGAGGGCCTGGATGATTATGGGGGACGCGTCTAGTATGTGGTCCATGACTGCGGATTGCATTAGGGTAGCTTCTAGAGAGGTCTTAGGGGTCACGAAGGGTTCTCCTGGGGGTCATAAAGGGGACTGGTGGTGGAATGGAGAGGTTCAAGGTAAAGTGGAAGCTAAGAAAGCTGCTTATTTGAAGCTAGTAGAGAGTACAAACGAGGAAGAAAAAGGACTTATCGGGAGTGTTACATAAAGGCAAAGAAAGAGTTAAAGTTTGCAGTTACGACGGCTAAGAACGCAGCATTTGCTCGTTTGTACGAGGAGCTCGAGGGCAAAGGTGGGGAAAAGAGGTTGTACCGGTTGGCCAAGGTGAGGGAGAGGAAAGTCCGTGACTTAGACCAAGTCAAGTGCATCAAGGACGTGATGGTAGAGTGTTGATGGACGAGGCACTCATTAGGAGAAGATGGCAGACATACTTCCATAAACTGTTAAATAAGGAGGGGGATAGATGCATTGTGCTGGGTGAGTTGGAGCACTCCGAGAGTCGGTAGGAGTTTGGGTACTGTAGGAGGATTACGGTAGAGGAGGTGGAAGGAGTGATGCGTAAGATGTGCAAGGGTAGAGCAACGGGGCCAGATGAAATCCCGGTGGAATTCTGGTAGAGCGCGGGGCGTGCAGGTTTGGAGTGGCTCACTAGGCTGTTTAATGTTATTTTTAAGGCAAAGAAGATGCCCGATGATTGGAGGTGGAGTACAATGGTTCCGCTTTACAAGAACAAGGGTGATATCTAAAATTGCAAAAATTATAGAGGTATCAAGTTATTGAGCCACACAATGAAGGTTTGGGAGAGAGTGGTGGAGGCCAGGGTGAGGAAGTGCATGTTTATTTCCGAGAATCAGTTTGGATTCATGCCGGGGCGTTCGACTACGGAAGCGATTCATCTGGTAAGGAGATTAGTGGAGCAGTACATGGAAAGGAAGAAAGATCTACATATGGTGTTTATTGACCTTGAGACGGCATACGATAAAGTTTTGAGGGAGGTCCTGTGGAGGTGTTTGGAGGTTAGCGGCGTTTCGGAAGCGTACATTCAGGTGATTAAGGATATGTATGATGATGCTAAGACTCGGGTGAGGACTGTGGGTATTGACTCGGACCATTTACCTGTGGTGATGAGGTTGCACCAGGGATCGACTCTTAGCCCATTTTTGTTTGCATTGGCGATGGATGTACTGTCGCGTCACATCTAAGGAGAGGTGCCTTGGTGCATGCTATTTGCCGATAATATAGTGTTGATTGACGAGACGTGTAGCAGAGTTAATGCGTGGTTGGAGGTTTGGAGACAGACCTTGGAGTCTAAAGGTTTCAAATTAAGTAGAACCAAGACATAATATTTGAAGTGCAAATTCAGTGAGACGTATGATGCATACGTAGAGGTTAAGCTTGATGGGGATAAGTTATCCCCAAGAGAGCGAGTTTTAAGTATCTCGGGTCTATTATCCAGGGTAACGGGGAGATTGATGAAGATGTTACGCATCGCATCAGAGCGGGGTGGATGAAGTGGAGGCTCGCTTCCGGTGTTCTATGTGATAAGAAAGTGCCGTTAAGACTTAAGGGTAAGTATTATCGAGTGGTGGTTCGGCCCGCTATGCTGTATGGGGCTGAGTGTTGGCCAGTCAAGAACTCCCATGTGCAGAAGATGAGAGTAGCAGAGATGAGAATGTTGAGATTGATGTGTGGGTGTACCAGGCGAGATAGAATTAAGAATGAAGCTATCCGGGATAGAATGGGAGTAGCCTTCGTGGAGGACAAGATGTGGGAGTCGCGACTGAGATGGTTCGGACACGTTAGGAGAAGAAGCATTGATTCCTCTGTCAGGAGGTGTGAGAGGTTGGCCATGTGGAGTGTGAGAAGGGCTCGAGATAGGCCTAGGAAGTACTGGGGAGAAGTGATTAGGTAGGACATGGTGCTGCTTCAGCTTACTGAGGACATGACACTTGATAGGAGGGTGTGGAGGTCGAGGATTAAGGTAGAAGGTTAGTAGGTAGTTTATAGTATTCACCGATAGGTCGAGGATATTCTTTGATTTTCATTACGGTATGTGTTTTTGTTCGCCTCAGGTATTGTATTCTGTGTTGCTATTATTGGATACTGTTTATTTTTATTATGTTTTTTATTATTTTTTATTTTTATTATTATTATTATTATTATCTTTTTTTTCTTCTTCCTTGCTTCCCTCTTCTTCTTCTTGCCCTTCCTGAGACGAGGGTCTATTGGAAATAACCTCTCTACCTGCATTAGGTAGGGGTAAGGTCTGCATACAGACTATCCTCCCCACACTCCACATGTTGGGACCAAACTGGGTTCGTTGTTGTTGTTGTTGTATATAGTATCACGTCATTCATGACTTTTACATATATTGATATGTGGGTATAGAGGGGTGTTTTGCACTTGTTATTTGGAAAGGAAATGAAATTTTTACTTATTGTTGAAAGGATTTTTGGAAAAACCACAGTTCTCGAACTTATCTGTATTTTGGAATTTCGGCAAAAGATTCAAGATTTCACTAAGATATTTGAAAAGCATGCCTATTTTCTAGAACTGCGAACGAGCTGAGCATCTTACCTCTGAGATACCTCTCTTATTTCTTGTATAATTCTGTTATAAACTTTTTTTATAATATTGATATTGGATCTGACCTTGTATTAGCTCGTCACTGCTTTCAACCTAAGGTTAGGTTTGTTACTTACTCAGTACATGGGGTCGATTTTACTAATACTACACTTCTGCACATTGCATGCAGATGTTGGCTATTGTTGTTGTTGTGTCCGATGGTTGCTGGATTTGAAGATGTACCTGCGTCCCTGACAAAGCTGCCTCTTTTGTTCGGGGTAACCTTAGATTATGAAGCTCTGTTTATGTACTTTTCAAACAGACCATGTATTTGTTTCATTCCAGTTTCCGTAAAATCTATTCTTAGAAGCTCATGATTTGTACTACTAGTCCTTGGAAAATGTATGGATTCAGTAAATTACTTTCATTTATTTTCTTTGTTAATATAATTGAACTTGGATAATTATTAGTTAGCTTACCTAGCGGGTTGGATTAGGTACCATCACGACTAGTGGATTTGGAGTCGTGACATTAACCTTAGTTGAAGTTATTAGTATCTCTTCCGTAATGCTGAACCTTAATTGAAATAACTATTATCTCTTCTGTAATTGCTTAGACTTAATTGAAGTTTGTTATCTATTTTATTCTTGATGTATTCTTATATGGGGTCATTGATTCATGCTATCTCTCTTATTATAGAATTGTACTTTTGTAAAAATCATTGTTACACATTATTTCTCCCTTGTTGAGATATTATTGTTGAGACCATTATTCCCTATTGTGTATTTCTTTGTGAGCTCGTTCTTCCGTTTCTTTGTATTATGAAGTTCTTGTGTTGATTTACTTGTTGTATTCTCGTGTTATTATTGTTGTTGATGTTGTACTCACTGTTGTTAAGTAAGGCTATGCGTGGTTGTGATATTGAAACTGTTTTGAGGAAATGCTGTGGCATATGGGTACATGTTGTGAGTGTCATTTTATTGTGTTGTTATGTTTTAGCACACGTGGTATTGTTGTGAGTATTGTCGGGGTGTTTGCATGTGAGTTTTTGTGTTGTTGTTATTATTGATATTTGCACATGCGGCGTGACAAGGCGGGCTATATCTCTGGGTTTGCACATGTGGCGAGACAAGGTGAGAATATTATTGTGCGCGTGCGGAGAGACAAGACGGGCATTTACTTTATTATTGCACACATGGTGAGACAAGGTGGGCTATGTCGGTGAATGATTTGTGATGACTTGTGGTGGCCTGGAAGCATTTTTATTGTTCATGTTTGTGTAGTGGTGTGCCTACCTTGTGTGAGTTATACCTAGTAAATTTTGTGGTGATCGTTTCTTATGTGCCATTCATTACCTCTACTCTTACTTGTTGACTTGGGTGGTGATAGAACACTTGCACAAGCATACACATAATTAATCACCCATGTCGGTTTAAAAAGATGAATTCTGATTTTATTGACCATTTACATGTACTCTAGTTTACTTGCCTTCTCTGGAAGAGTTGTTTTCTTGGCACGTGAGTTATCTGTGCGATCATGAGTCATTGTTATTGTTAGCACATGATTTGTCCGTGCAAATATTAGGTATTGTCACTCTCTTGGCACATGAGTCGTCGGTGCGGTTATGAATTGTAATATGGGCACAAGATTCTAAGTGATTAGGGTTCATGAATTGGGACCCGTGATTCGAGATGATGAGGTTTTGGTACCTCGTGGAAATTCTCGAATAAATCTGGTGTAGATGCTAAGTGTTGCTTCCTGTTGCGAATTGTTGTTTCTAGTGCTTCATTGCAAGTATTGTTTTGCTTTCCTTACCATGCTTAGATTTATATTAACATTGTTTTCCTGTTAGTTCACCTTCATACTTGTTCCGGTTGTTTAGTCCAGTAGGTGTTTTGACTGTCCCGCATCGTCACCACTCAACCGAGGTTAGTCTTGATACTTACTGGGTACCGTCATGGTGTACTCATGCTACGCTTTCTGCACATTTTTGTGCAGATCCAGGTACCTCAGATGGTGTTGATCATTAGCTAGCTGGTCGAGCATTGATGTGGAGACTCAAGGTAAACCTGTTGTTGCATTTGCAGGCCTCAGAATAACCTTATGAAATTTTACCTTGTACTGTTATTTCTATTCCGGAACAGATGTACTAAGGTATTTTCTAGCAACCTCAGTAGAGCTTATGACTTGTACCATCGATTTTGGGGTTGTCGGCTCGTATAAAATTTCCATTTCGAGAGTTATAGTTATTGGTTAAATGTTTCCATTATTTCTGTAAGTATTAGGCTTACCTAATCCTAAAAACTAGGTATCACAACATCCTAGGGAGAAAAACCGGGGTCGTGACATGGATTCGACAAGTAAAAGATTTACTTCAGAATGCTTTTAAAGTTGAATCCATGTGAAGTATATTATCAAATGCATATAAATTCAGTGATTCATACGTCTGCTTTTTACTTATTGTCATGAAATTGATATACTAATTTTAAAAAGGTATGCATACTGTTTCTATGGTTTCCTTTGAATAACCAGATTATGGGATTTGCTTATTTTATTCGATGGTGATTACAAGTACTTATAGCATCATTTTTGGTATGATTGATAACCATAAAATTAAACATCATTGGAACTTTTTTTACTGAAAATACTTGTTGACACAGTAGTGCAAATTATGACAGCCGTTCTAGTTAGACAGAGTCTAGTTAAATCCAAACTTATGAATTATATTTAGAAGAATACCGTTTTTACAATTTTATTGGAATTATAAACATGAGGTTCGTTAATCACGAAAGTGATCGAATCATTATTAATACTTAATTTCAAAGTAATGGTTAAGCCTATCTCAATATATTACCCATAAATTGTGACGATTATCAACAACACAATAAATATTGGGTAAAGTAAGTTCTCGACTATAAGACATTTATGGGTTGCCCAAAGGTTGATTGTTTGTTCTTATAATTATTGAACATTAAGTTGATAATTTAAAAGGATCGTTAGTTTTATTTATCCAAAGATAGTAAATATTACTAATTTGTACATTAAAATTATCGAATTATGTAAAATTTGTTTTAAGCATCATTATGTTAATAGTTGTATTTTGTTTCGCCCAAAGGTGGACATCAATATACATTTAAGAGTAAACATAAACTATTCTGAATTTAACAATATATTTAATTTTTAACTCAAAGCATTAATGAATGAGTATACTTTCTTTGCAACACTTGCTCTTCATTCGTACTCTGCTTCTGTTACGACCTTTAACGGATTCAAATTCTCAGATTGGTGCGAACATATCAAATTCATCTCAAAGTTTTAGATCTTGATGTTGCAATTTATACTAAGAAGCCAACTTCTATTACTGAAACTAAGCAGTACTGAATATTGCGGGAAACATTAAGAATAATCTTTCCAAAATTTAAAGTGCTAAAGAACTTCTGAAACTTGTGGAAGAATTCTCCGAAACTGCTGATAAATCTCTTGCTTACATACTAATGTGTACTTTAACCATCATGAAATTTGATGGTTCGCGTATCATGCATGAACATGTCATTGAACTGACAATTATATCAGCACGATGTAAGTCTTTGGGAATGGAAGTAGATGAGAATTTTCTTGTTCAATACACCGTTAACCCATTACCATCTGAGCATGGTCCTTTTCGAATGAACTACAACACCATGAAAGACAAATAGAATGTGCATGAACTGCCTGGAATGCTGATTCAAGAGAAAACAAGGCTGAAGAATCAAGGAACCCACTTCATTAACCTTGTATGCCATCAAAGAGCTGGAAGGAAAGGAAAGAAACATGGAAAAGTTAAATAGAGGCAATATAATGTCAACGAGTCCTCTTCTCAAGTATGCAAGAAGGAACACAAGAATGATAAGTGTCGTTTCTGTGAAAAACATGGACACTTTCAAAAAGATTGTCTAAAACGTAAGACATGGTTTGAGAAAAGGTAAGCTTTGTGATTTTACGAGTCTCGAATCTAATTTAAATGAAGATCCTTATAATAATTCGTGGATTGACTTTGGTTCTACTGTTCATGTTTCTAATACAATCCAGGGATTCCTTATAACCCATACCATAAATCAGAATGAAAGATTTGTGTACATGGAGAATAGAGTGAAGGCTCCAATTGAAGCTATCAGGACCTGTCGCTTAATCCTAGATACTGGGCATCCCTTAAACTTATTTAAAACTTTTTATGTACATTCTCTTTCAAGATATTTAATTTCCTTGTCTAAGTTGGATAAAACTGGATATTTTTTAAATTTTAGCAATGGATGTTTCAGTTTATTTACGTATAATCATCTTATTTGTTCTGGTATTATTTGTGATAATTTGTAAAAATTGAACCTTGATAATCTGTTTGCCGAAACCCTCTTAACTTTGCATCATAATGTTGGAAACCAAATGTAGTTTGGTGAATGAACATTCTACTTACTTGTGGCATAAACGTTTAGGTCACATATCCAAAGAAAAATTGAAAAGTTTAGTTAAGAATGAAATCCATCCACATTTGAATTTTACGGACCTTAATATTTGTGTGGATTGTATTAAAGGAAAACAAACGTAACACACAAAGAAAGAACCCACAAGAAGCACACAACTTCTTGAATTATACACACTGATATATGTGGTCCTTTTGATGTCACTTCTTTCAATAAGGAAAGAAATTTTATCACCTTTATTGACGAGTTTTCACTCTATGGATATGTTTATTTGTTTCATGAAAAATCTCAAGTAATGAAAGCCTTAGAGGTATTTATTAATGAGGTTGAAAAACAAGTAGACAGAAAGGTGAAAATAATCAGGTCAGACAGAGGTGGTGAGTATTATGGAAGATATGATAAAATTGGACAACACTCTGGTCCATTTGCCAAATTCCTTGAAAAGCGTGGTACATGTGCTCAATACACAATGCTTGGCACGCCACAATAAATTGGTGTGGCAGAAATGCGTAATCGTACGTTAATGGATAGGGTTAGGAGTATGTTTATTAATTCATCTTTACCTATCTCATTGTGGATGTATGCATTAAGAACTTCCATATACTTGCTAAATAGGTTTCCTAGTAAAGTAGTTCCAAAGACTCCTTTTGAACTTTGGACTAGTAGGAAACCTAGTTTGAGGCACTTGCATGCTCGGGGTTGCCAGGCATAAATAAGAATTTACAATCCAAAAGAAAAGAAACTAGATTCTAGAACAATTAGTGGTTTCTTCACTGGCTATCGAGAAAAATCAAAAGGGTACATATTTTACTGTCCTAATCACCATACGAGAATAGTTGAAACTGGAAAAAGTAGGTTTATTGAGAGTGATGAATTTAGGGGAGTGAAGAACCACGTAATGTGGAAATTAAAGAAGTCAGTGTGAAAGTTCCTTTACCTTGCACTTCTTCAAAAATTATTGTTCCTGAAGTTGTTGTACAACCTAAGAATCAGCAAGAACAACAAATAAATGATCCTACTACTAAAAATGAAGTTGCAGTTAATGAGCCTACAATAGATGAACCACAAGAAGTAGCATTAAGAAGGTCTCAAAGACAAAAAAGATCCGTTATTTCAGATGATTATTTAGTTTATCTGCATGAGTCAGAAATTGACTTAGGAATTGATAATGATCCATTTTTATTTTCAAAAGACATTAAAAGTGATAATTCTGATAAAGGATTAGATGCTATGAAAGATGAGTTGAAGTCTTTTAAAATGAAAAAAATAAGGTTTAGGACCTTGTTGAATATTGGAAGATTGCAAAAGAGACGGGTATAGATGGGTCTATAAGACCAAACATGACTTAAACATCAACATCGAACGTCACAAGGCCAGACTTGTTGCCAAATGTTTTACTCAGAAAGATAATATTGACTATAAAGAGATATTTTCACCGGTCTCTAAAAAAGATTCTGTTACACCCCATATTTTCGTACGTGAAAGTACGTCATAAGTAAATTGATGAAAGCTTGGAAATGAGATGTTACATCCCGCATTTTCGTACGTTGAAGTTTCGTCGTAAGTTCGTGAAAATATATTATTTTGAGATTATAAGTATTATGATATTTCAAACAAGTGATAAGTAAAGTCGTGAAGGTGAGAGGGTAAGCAAATCAAAGAAAATGAATTTCGTCGAAGTTTAACATTTTGGCATAAAATACGGCTCGAGCTAAAATAACCCGTATTTATGAACTAGTGTCATACAAGGTACCACATGACCATAATAGTAAGGTGTACAAAGTGTGTTAAAAGTGAGTAGTATTTTGAGCAATTTGAGATAATTCCTAATTATGTGAATAATTGGTTAATTAGTTAATTATTGATTAACGAGAGATTAACAAATTAATTAAGTGGATAATTATTGAATAAATATTAATCCCCACATGACAGCAAGCCACTCTAAATATATGACTCTTAAGTCAGAGGGATCATGTGGCAAGATTGAGGATATGTGGCTAAGCCACCACATAAGGTGGGGCCCACATCAATGTTAACAAAAGACGTCTCTAATAAAGAGAGATCATATGTAACGTAATATTTCCATGAGAATTTTCAGCAAAATTCTCATAAGTATCTTCAACAATAGTTCAAAGACAAATTTCATCTTGGCAGCGTGATATTTTTTTTGCAATTCTAAAGAAGCCCGGTGCAATCTTTCTCAAGAATATCATATAAACTTTTTCCTACTCCAGGTATGTTAACGCTAAGCCCTTCCTTCATTTTGGCATGATCTCGTCATTACATGTGTTTGATATTGAGACATAAAGAGAAGTTCATATTCCCGAATTTATATACATTATCCTAGTCTCATAAGTTACAGTATTCTCCCTTATCAGGACTTTATATTTAATTGAGTATTTTTTCCTTCCAATCAAGAGAGAAGAGGTTCTATAGATATATATACAGTATTATAGTATTTTCACCACCATCGAGCTATAATCGGTGGACAGGCCCCTATTGGACAACCTCTAATCAGAGGGTAAGTTATATAATGAGTTTACTGTGGCCGAGCGCCTATAAGCGAGCCCATAATGGACGAGATACACATCCTAGTATGGCCGAGCGCCTATGAGCGAGCCTACTACGGCAGAGCAGTTATATATATACTGAGCCTTATAAGGCCGGACAACTATTTTACTTACTATATTGAGAGAGTTGAGTTAGTATCAGCAAATAAGCATATCTTCAGATTATCTTTGACTCCCAGTTGTTTTCAGTTATTATATTATCAGTTTAGTTTCAGCTTTCAAATATTCTGTTGCCTTACATACTCGGTACATTATTTCATATTGACGTCCCTTTTTCTGGGGACGCTGCATTTCATGCGTGCAGATTCTGACAGACAGACGGATAGACCTCCTCAGTAGGTGTTGCCCGAGTTCAGCTTGATCGGTAAGCTCCACGTCCTTTGGAGTTGTCGGGTCTAGATTTTATGTATATCTTGTGTATATATGTATATATGTTATGGGTAGGTCGGGGCCTTGTTCCGATCACAATACATCCATCAGTAGAGGCTTGTAGACATATCTTATCCATTAGTGCAGTATGTTGGGCTTGTAGGCCTTATATGTGTATTTTGTTGGTTTGCCAGCTGTAGTAGTTATGATGGCCTTGTAGGCCCATCTTTATATTGATGTTTGGTCAGCGTTCGCAAACTGTCTTGCAATGTGGCCCATGGCCAAAGTATGACATTATATGTTCAGAGTCCCTTGGTCGCAAGTTGGTACGCAAGGATAGGTGAGGCATTGGGTGCCGGTCTCGCCCCTAGGTTCGGGGTCTGACAGAAGTGGTATCAGAGCAGTTCTGTCCTAGGGAGTCTACAAGCCATGTCTAGTAGAGTCTTGTTTATGGGTGTGTTGTGCACCACACTTATAATCAGGAGGCTACATGGCATTTAAGACTGTGACTCTTTCTCCTTACTCTAGATCGTGTGTTAGAGCGCAGTTATAAGAACTCAATTTCCTAATCTCTATGTTATTCATAATACGACAATACCTACATCCAGAAAGACAGTTGCAATGAGATTGAATGCGGCTGTGGAAGAGTTGAGTAAGAGGAACTCGATTTTGCATCATGCTTATGATGAGTACATGTAAGGTCTCCAGCAGATCATGTGTGTACTAAGATGTGCAAGCTTCTTGATAAGGAGCCTTAAGACAGAAATATCTACCCACCCATATGGTGAAAAGAAATGAGAGATTCAGAAGGTACAAGTTTCAACAAGTAAAATAAGCAAGATGAAGAAGGGTACGAGGTACCCAGTTAGTGAAGATGATCATTATTTACAACTCAAGAAGAGAAATATAAGCATTTTGAGTTACCTTCAGCAGTGACAGAGGTATGTATAATTGACCACACCCATCCCAGTTGTGCGGTATAGGAGCTAACAAATATGGTATGAGAGAAGGACGGGATATCAAGATCCGGCTGGGATTAGGGTAACCTAAATTAGTGAATAGATTGTTTGCTTTAATTGACATTTCCGAAGGATATTGAAAATGTGCTAATAGATCTCCTTGTGAGACACCCAGATGGTGTACTTTAAAATAGTACATCTAGAAATGAGTACTACAAAGATAAGCATTGGCAGCCCGGAAGGGATAAATATTATCTTAGTGTGGCTCCCGTCCCTAGTATAGAGAGAATGTTAGGCGATCCGAAGAGCGAGTGGATGGAGAAAAGGAGAGTTAAAATTAAAAGAATAGCTTGTTGCAATTTTTAGAATAAAGTGATAGGCAGAAATGTTACCAGAAAAATAAGAAGAGAGTTAATGAAGCATTATGAGTAAAATATGATACATGGATGACAACGGTAGATAAAAAAGATGACAATATTACAAAGTCTATAGTTAAATGAAGGAAAACTACGAGAGGTGATAGGCCTTGAAGAAACAAAAGAGTATAGGACTTACCGTCATATCCTCATTTCGAGAAATAAGTTCGTGACTCTAACGTGATTACCAAAAGGAAAAGCTAGACCCCAGAGTAATAGAAATCAATATGGACTGATAAACAAGATAAATTAAACATAAATTAGGGACTGAGTGAGTTGATAATGGTTGACATCATGAGAATTTCATAATTCATTCCGGCGATAACAGAATGAACAACAGAAGAAGATTCATGAGAAATGTAGAGAGTGGTCATTCACGAAGATGCTCCCTAAAGCAAGCAATGTGAGCAAAGTTAAGCTTAAGGGGCTGTATGTTCTAGTTACATTAAGTGTCACCCTCGTGAGTAATGAAATATGTTATCCTTGGTGTAGAAGGATTACAGCAAGGCGAGTACGGGTCATCGATGATGTGAAAAGACGCAAGAGATGAAGAGATAAAACATTAATACGTAGATCACCGTAGCACTAAATGTTAGTACTCCCCTAAAGGGGGGAATATGGAGTAATGTGGCATTAAGTCAGAATTAAGTGGTTCTAGGGATTATGGAATGGTAAAGGAAGAACGCGATAAAAATAAGAAAGGAATGATATTACACTTATTCAGCTCCTACGTATATGCTATGATTCCATAACATTATACAAACACGACATCAAAGAAAGGAAGTAAGGGTTCCTGCCCGAGATGTTATTGGTAGATAAGGAGCTAGTGCGGGACGTAAGTTAAGACAAGGAAATAACCCAAGAAAGATTACGCGAAATATTGATATGAGAATGGGCCAACGAGTAGTTGGTAATTGATTCGGGAAGAGACTAGTTATAGCTAGACAGGAGGTTACAGACGAATCAACAGATCGTGCAAGATAAACATAGTAAAACCCAATATAGTGAATTCAGCCTCGCAGTAATATCATTGTAATACTTGAGAAATATTCAGATAGGAGTTAGGGTAGTTAAAGGTACTGTATGAGTATTATGGGAATAAAAGAGAGTACCACTGGGAAGACAATCAAAATATCAGTTCAGAAGCAACCCTACAAGCACAAGGGCGTGGAATTAAGTAAGTACGGATGATTATAGGCAAGGAAGGACATCAAAAGGGTGTCGAATATACAATGTAATAAGCTCACAACTTTACAAGAGTCAGAGGGTCCTCCCTAAGTACTACAATGAAAGAATAGCCGAGGAAGTAAGGAAGAAGGCTTCAACCTAAGCATAGTGACCCAAAGAGGGAATGATCTTATAACAACAGTCTCACAATAACATTGTATGCACTCCATAAGAAAGTGGCACCTACTGTGGCTAATGGACGGGAGGTAAAAATCAGAAGTGATATTCAAAATCATATGAGTTGTACGGAATTCCAATACGTATGGGCACTAAAATAAGTTAAGTATGCACACTACAAGGGGGCAGAAAGACCAGGAAAACTAATTGCCTACATTAAATAAAGCTGAGAAGGAATGAAAGGAATTAATCGATCAGTAATACAGAGTTAATTACGTCATGAACGCACTTACAATTTTGGAATATTATCCATGCAGCATATATAATGACATTCATACAGCCGTAGAAGACTCCATTATAAGTTAAAATAAATAATTGAGCCCAGGGCATAGACAAATGATTGAATTGTTAAATGATTGCATCATGGATATTCCATAGCACCCATGAAAGGCTAAAAATAATAACTAATACCATGAGCGGCATATCAGGAGATAACTTAAGCCTACATAAAGGCTGATCAAAAAGAAGGAGGAAACTAAGGAGTTACATCAACGAAGTAAATCACGAATCTGATTATTGGACCCAAAAAATTATAGAAATCGTGATTGAGAACATTGAATAATTACTCTTAAAAGTACAAAAGAGATAGTACAATAGCCATATTCTATAACGGCTCTACGAAAAAGCCAGTTAGAAAAGTACCAGCCTTATAACAAGTCAGTATGAAGCTCTCACCAGATTGCGTATGCACCATAGGTGCAAGTATTATAATAGAGCTCCAATTTGTGGATGTGAATTATACCTATGCGGAACAGAGGTCATGAAAGAGATAGAAAATGTGATGCGAGATTTTAAGGCAAGTAAAGTAAAGGTGAACAACGTACGAGATACTCAGGTGCAGAAGGTTGTGAATAATCCATACTTCAGATAGAAGGCTAGAAGCATTGGCATTTAGTATCAGAAATGATAGTGGTGTCATTAGTGGCATATCTTCCAGCCAATGGTTTTCAGGTATCGAGAGGTCTAGTTAAAAGAGTAAAGAAGAGTTTGAGACAATGTGATATCTCTCTTGATGTTTCAGAATAACATAAGGAAATCTATGGGGCAAGCAAGTTGAAGGAAGGTTGCACGTAGTATAAATAGATATGTGTAGGTCGCAAGCTAAAGTATGGTAGAGCGATAAGGTTTTAGGAAGACAGGAGTAAGCATAAGAAAAGTCAAGTGAGAAGGTGACGAAAATGGATAAGTCCTCGGGATTAAGCCAAAGAAAACAAGAGAGCTGATGGTTTCTCCAAGTTATAGGAAGCTCAGTATAGAATGAGTAAACTCAAAGGAGTCTAAGACTAGTAGTATTTAGAAGAGATGGAGTGCCGCCCTGGTAGTAGAATGAGGATGTAATTATGATACATAAAGGGATTTCAAGAATTGTACAGGATTAAAATACCCACATAAATGAATCACATTGGGATGTTATGAAATATGATTATGGAAGTATAGTATCGCCCCTAGGTGGATCAGTATAATTACTCCAGATGTTCCCGATGAGACATGGGCCCTAGCGGCAGTGTTACATAAGAGGTCAAATTATCAGTGGTAGATTATGGATCAACATTAAGGTGAATCGACAATAGATGGAGAAAGTTCCAAGGTATGAGAGGAGATAAGGATTCCATCATTTAGATGAACAATAATAAGGCAGCATTGAAGGACTTGGATTTATACATCTATGAGTAACCTGGAATTGGGTAGTAGACCTCGATAATAATAAGACCAAGGTAAGAGTTATGGTATAGTATGACCTACCTAGATGCAGTAAAGTCATACGGATGAATAATCAGGTCTATGAAATAAGATATAACAATATTCGTAAGTTCGACAAAGTATGGAGCGAAGAACTTCAGTATACCAATAGATGCTCAGAGGGACATCTTATCAATCTCTGTATATCCTTACAAAAAACTCCTAGAGATTGGCTAAAATCTAGAGGAAAAAGGAGAGAACAGTCGCATAGGCACACTTACAAAGTCAGAATCGTACAGGCTGCATGATAAAAGGTAGCAACAGTTACAAGATTGGAAGGATTCCGACCACGAGTCGTGGTGTTAGAAAGAAGATTAAAGGGGGGAATGCACTAACCTTTGGGAACATTCAGAGAACAGTTGTCTAGATGGCAAGAGGAGTACTAAAGTATTCGCAAGAGCTATGGGTTATGAGAATGATAAGTGCATCACTCAACATACGAGGATGAATGTTCCAAAGGGGGGAATGATGTTACACCCCATGTTTTTGTACGTGAAAGTACCCCATAAGTAAGTTGATGAAAGCTTGGAAATGAGATGTTACATCCCGCATTTTCGTACGTTGAAGTTTCGTCGCAAGTTCGGGAAAGAGATTATTTTGAGATTATAAGTATTATGATATTTCAAACAAGTGATAAGTAAATTCGTGAAGGTGATAGGGTAAGCAAATCGAAGAAAATGAATTTCATCGAAGTTTGATATTTTGGGATAAAATACGGCCCGAGCTAAAATATCCGGTATTTATGAACTAGTGTTATACAAGGTACCACATGACCATAATAGTAAGGTGTACAAAGTGTCGTAAAAGTGAGTAGTATTTTGAGTAATTTGAGATAATTTCTAATTATGTGGATAATTGGTTAATGGGGGACTAATAAATTAATTAAGTGGATAAATATTAACCCCCACATAGCAGAAAGCCACTCTAAATATATGACTCTTAAGTCATAAGGACCATGTGGCAAGATTGAGGATATGTGGTTAAGCCACCGCATAAGGTGGGGCCCTAACAAAAGACACCTCTAACAAAGAGAGATCATATGTAACGTAAGATTTCCATTAGAATTTTCAGCAAGATTCTCATAAGTATCTTCAACAATAGTTCAGAGACAAATTTCATCTTGGCAGCGTGATATTGCTTTTATAATTCTAAGGAAGCCCGGTCCTACTCCAGGTATGTTAAGGCTAAGCCCTTCCTTCAATTTGGCATGATCTCGTAATTACATGTATTTGATAACGAGGCATAAAGAGAAGTTCATTTTCCCGAATTTATATATCATTATCCTAGTCTCATAAGTTACAGTATTCTCCTTTATCGGGACTAAATATTTAACTGAGTATTGTTTCCTTCCATTCAAGAGAGAAGAGGTTCTATAGATATATATACGCAATATTACAATATTTTCACCATCATCGAGCTATAACCGGTGGGCATGCCCCTATTGGGAAACCTCTGATCAGATGGTAAGTTATATAACGAGCCTACTGTGGCCGAGCGCCTATGAGCGAGCCCAGAATGACCGAGATACAGAGCCTAATATGGCCGAGAGCCTATGAGCGAGCCTACTACAACAGAGCAGTTATATATATATATATATATATATATATATATCGAGTCTTATAAGGCCGAACATCTATTTTACTTACTATATTGAGAGAGTTGAGTCAGTATCAGCACGTAAGCATATCTTATGATTATCTTTGACTCCCAGTTGCTTTCAGTTATTATATATCAGTTCAGTTTCAGCTTTCAGTTATTCTGTTACCTTATATACTCGGTACATTATTTCGTATTGACGTCCCTTTTTTTGGGGACGCTGCATTTTATGCGTGCAGATTCTGACAGACAGACGGATAGACCTCCTCCTTAGGTGTTGCTCGAGTTCATCTTGATCGGTAAGCTCCATGTCCTTCGGAGTTGCCGTGTCTAGAGTTTTATGTACATCTTGTGTATATATGTATATATGTTATGGGTAGGTCGGGGCCATGTTCCGATCACAATACATATATGAGTAGAGGCTTGTAGAAATATCTTGTCCGTTAGTGCAGTATGTTGGGCTTGTAGGCCTTGTATGTATATTTTGTTGGTTTGCCAGCTGTAGTAGTTATGACGGCCTTGTCGGTCCAGCTTTATATTGATGTTTGGTCAGCGTTCGCAAATTGTCTTGCAATGTGGCCCATGAACAAAGTATGACATTATATGTTCAGAGTCCTTGATCACAAGTTGGTACGCAAGGATAGGTGAGGCAATGGGTGCCGGTCTCACCCCCCAGGTTCGGAGCGTGATAGATTCACTCAGAACTATAATAGTCTTAGTAGGTCATTATGATTTAGAGCTACATCAAATGGATGGAAAAATCGCCTTTTAAAATGGAAATTTAGAGAAAGAAGTTTATATGGATCAACTAGAGAGGTTTGCCACTAAAGGAAACGAACACATGGTGTGTAAACTTAATAAATCAATATACAGACTTAAACAAGATTCCCAATAGTGGTATGTTAAAACTATTGTCACCTTGGATTTAAAGAAAACACTGTTGATCAGTGTATATATCTGAAGGCCAGTGGGAGTAAGTTTATTATGTTAGTCTTGTATGTTTATGACATCTTGCTTTCTACTAATGATCTTGGTATGATGCATGGCACCAAGAAATTTCTTTCTAACAACTTTGAAATGAAAGATTTGGGAGAGGCATCCTATGTGATCGGGATAGAAATATTCCGAAATAGATCACAAGAATTATTGGGGATAGTCTTAGAAAGCCTATATTAATAAAGTGTTAGAGAGATTTAGAATGGAAAAATGCTCATCAAGTCTCGTTCCAATTTAGAAAGGAGATAAATTTAGTCTCAACCAATGTCCAAAGAATGAATTGGAACGTATGCAAATAAGAGATATTCCTTATGCATCTATAGTTGAGAGTTTAATATATGCCTAGACATGTACAAGGCCAGACTTCAATTTTGTTGTTGGTATGCTGGGCAGATATCAAAGTAATCCGGGAATGGACCACTGGAAGGCTGCAAAGAAAGTATTGCGATACTTACAAGGAACGAATGATTATATGCTCACTTATAGAAGATATGATCATCTTGACGTGATTAGATATTCAAATTCAGATTATGTTGTTTGTATTGATAAAAAAAATCTACATTTGGTTATTTGTTCTTGTTAGTCGGAGGAACAATATCATGGAAGAGTGCAAAGCAGTCTGTCATAGCTGCATTCACTATAGAAACTGAATTTGTGGCATGCTGTGAGGCTACAGCTCAGGGTGCTAAGAATATCGAAGTGAAATACTTTTCCGTCAAGAAGAAGCCAGAGACATAAAATGTCAATTGAACATATTAGCGCCAAAATTATGATTGCGATCCTTTAATGAAAGGATTACCACCAAAAATATTTATTGAACATGTTGAAAGAATAAGCATTCATAATAGCAATGTATGACTTTATGTAAAGACTTTATTATCCTTATGCAATTGACACTTTGAGCTCATTTAAAATATGTTTTTGGTATTCTATAAATATATTTCTCTTGTATACATAATGTCGAGAATAACGATGACCGGTTTAGGCTTAGATAAAGATATTCTAAGTATTAACCTTGGACCAATTAAGTATTACTTTTACAGATTGTGTTGGGTGATAGACTGATATTGTAGTACATGGAAGAGACTATATCGAGTGAGTAATGTACAACCGCCATCACTCATATTAGTTTACTTATTCAATACACGAGTGATGTTTCTAATGAAGGAGAATTTAACATTTTATTGTGCACTAAATGGTTAAAATATTTATTATACCATTAAATGAGTAATATCATGTGGGCCAAGTGGAAGAATGTAAAATGTGGCCTACGTATGGTTTATAAATATTTTGGTTTGATAAATATATTTTGTTAAATTAATATTTGGATAAAATTAGGGGAAGTTAATTATGGTTATAGCTCCCCACTAACCTACTTCGATGAAAAGTGGAATTAACTGATGGTCCTTCTCTCCACCTATTAAAAAAAAAAGCGTAACTCCATCATATTCTATTATGAAAGGAACACAAAAAAGGTAAAGAGAGATAAGTACTGGTTTTCTCAAGAACAACAACTCTGAAGAAGGCTTCCGCTCAATATGATCAAGAAACACATCATGGATTATGTGAAAATCATATAGTTCGACGATTCTAAATAATTGAAAGAATTTTATATAGATTGTTTATGAAACCATAATCTAGAACATGAAAAATCATTACAAATTAATGTCATTTAAGTATGATATTAGTGTCAACTAGTCAGTTATACTCGTACCAAATTATATTGTATATAACATACAGAATATTTAAAAATAATTTAAAAAATTATATATTTTCGATTATTATTTTAAAAGCGGAGTGTCACCTTATCTTTGGAGCATAAGCAGTCTTATTCTATAAAATCACGTCTAAAGAATCAAATTCAAAACATTAAGAGGTTATTTGGTTCATGCACAAGTTATACACATGAATTCTAGATATTAGTAAGATAAGGAATGTAATGCAGGTATTATTCTGAAAGTTTCAGTATTTGAGGAAAAATAACATATAAGTCTGACGAGAGACGATGGTATTTTTGTCTTTTGGTTAATTCATATATTTTTAATATTATTATATTTAATTTTATTTTATCCAGTATAAAATAATGTATATATACTAGTGAGAGTAAATATTCAAATTTGGAAGCCTTAATGAGAGACATTATGTAACTTGATGTAACGTGTTTAATTTATCTCATATTTAGTTATCAAGAAACAGTACCATCACTTGTTCAATATTTATGACATAATAATGACAGGGATGATATTAATTAGTTGCCCTGGCAGCGAGATATTGACAATATTCAATTTGGTGCGTGTATTTGCAATCAAACTTTTTTAGTCAAAGTAGAGACTTTCATTATTAGGTCTAAGAAACTTACTTCAATACTTTGAAAGAACAAAACTTCCAGAAGATTTTAGAAGCAAACTTTCAGAGATTCAATCCTTTGGTGCATTATTCGGCTGAACCCCCTCCGTCCACCTAGTTCCGTCGTCCCTACCTGCAATCATCAGTCAAATGAGAGTAGCTACCAATTGTTTCCATGTTTTAACATGTTAATAATCTCTTTAGAGTTTTGTTTACCCTAAAATTTGAATAACAATTAAACTTATATTCTGGTTTTAAGGATATGCAATTTCACCCAATACCAATTGATAAATGAGAAGTAAATGATAGGATTGAACTGTAAAATAAACAAACCAGTGCGCAAGCTGAACCTCGACCTCGAACTAAAGCACTCTCGAGGTGATAATAGTATAAGAACAATAAAGATAAAGTAATTCTGATGAACAATAAGCAAGGAAGAAAGAATTGTATAGCGTAATTCTCAGTGAATAATGATGATTACAAATGATTGGAACTCTTCTTTATATAGTAGAGGAATCCTAATTATGGTACATTTTTAATTATACAAGGGAATCGTATAAACAGCTAATTAACCGCTTCCGGATTGATCCGTTCCGAGATTCACGCCACGATCCTCGGCCAATAACACACATCTCGCTCTTTCCTTTACTAAGTTTTCCCCGACGTTACTCGAAGTCCGTATCTCTTTGCTTTGATTGACACTGACCTCGATCTCGAGAGAGACTCCGATCTCGAACTCAACGCCTCAGCTCTTCGATGCAATATCCTAGTCTCGATCAAATAGTGAAATCGGGTAACCACGATTTCTACCGTATATAGATAGTCCCCTCTTTTCTTGGAATATAATGTTAAGAAACGAACTGATCCTTCGATTTTTCTTTGACCTCGATAAAAAATGATGTCATCTTCATGGCGTAAGTGATGGAAGTGACCGAGTGTCTCATCGATACAGTTCCCCAAACCATAATAAGTGTCAATCGGCGGTCGGCCGCTAGTGCCATTGAACCGTCACCGTTAATCCGTAAATAGGGCTTCTTTTCATCGAATCAAATTTTACCTTCATCTTCATCCACTCTTTTAAGCTTTCATCTCTCTCAAGATATTCTCTCTCGTTACTCCTTAGGTCATCACCGCTAGTTCTAAACCACCAAACCTTACTACTTTCCTCTTTCTTCAACCCATATAATGGCGAAACATCCAAAACTGTTCCTCAAAAGGAAAAATCTTCCTCTTCTTCATGGCCGACCGGTGATAAAACGTAGGAGGAACCGCTCCCTGAGGAGTTAATTCCCTGCCTGTGCACACTTAAATCCGACTTTAAAACTGAGAATCCTCCACCGGTCCCTGGTCGATGTGAGCACATATCGAGGTATATCTACTCGATAACCGTGGGTTACCTCGAAAAGATAAAAAGAGATTGTAATTGGGGGACAAAATGGTAGAAATCCCCTCCCCTGAAGAGAGCATCACTACCCACGTGAAAGGGTTTCTAAGTGTTTACACTTATCCTTCCACATTGGGCCCCCTTCGATCCAGTCATTATTGACTTCTGCCGTAAATACCAGGTGACTTTAGGCCAAATACACCCTTATTTTTGGCATATAGTGATCATGCTCCGATCTTTTACCAACAAAGCTGAGGAGATACCGTTCACCCTCGACCACCTCATCAGGATGTACAACTCCCTTGAATTTTCGAGGGTTGATAAAACTACAACGTCGAGCGACCAAGGCATTGTTCTCAAGAATCGACGAGGACAAGGACCGAGGGTGGATGGGTCGGTTCATTCGGGTGAGGACCCATGATCTCATCCCGAAGGAAAAAATGCCATTTTTTGAGAAATGGAACCCGAAGCTTATGTAACACTTTACTCGTAGGTTTTCATATTGTGTTTTATTTTAGGCTTCATCTAATAACTTCTTTCGTTATGCAGCAGTTTCCTGGGTGCCTCGAGCGGTCCTTAACCTCGAGAACTGGGTCCGGAAGCTGGCTTCAACTTCTTCCCATGCCGAACGCTGTTGGCGCGACTTGGCAAATGGCCAATGGGAAGCAAAGAACCATGGTAAGTTTCTCTTTTTTCATACCTGATGCACTGTCTGAACTTATTTTTACTCACTTAGTCCTTTCTTGTGTAGGCCTGAACAAGGATGCAGTTTTGAGGCCCCCTAACAGCGAGAAAGAGGCTATGGCCCTGGCTCCGAAGCCGGGTAAGGGAAATAAGAGGAAGAGGATATCGACGTCCGAGGACCCTAAACCCAAAAAGAAAGCAGCTCGAAAACCCAAGGGGGAAGTCATTCCTCTAACTATGGAGTCAGTTCAAAAGTTAAGAGAAGAATAAGAAGAAGAAGAAGAAGAAGAAGAAGAAGAAGAAGAAGAAGAAAAGAAGATAATGAAGGCGCCGACTCGGCGCTGGTGCTTCGAGTGAGGAAAGTTGCCGAGACCACCAAGGCTTCTAAATCGGTGGCGGTTGACGAGGCCTTGCCTTGTGATGATGAGGTTTCGAAGAAAGATTCAGGCAAAGTACCCGAATCACCTGAGGCCGAGGTTGTCCCTCGTTAAATAACAAACATACCAGAGGGGATGGTCCCACCCCAAAGTTGAACAGAGCGCCCCGACCGTGTCACACCCCATGTTTTCGTACATAGTATGTCATAAGTATATTGATGAAAGTTCGAAAAGGAGATGTTACACCCCACATTTTCGTATATTAAAATTCGTCGTAAGTTAATCGACGTAATTTTTGGAATGAGATTATTTTGAGATTAAAATCATTATGCTATTTCAAACAAGTGATGAGTAAATTCGTAAAGGAGAGAGGGTATGCAAATCGAAGAAAATAAGTTTCGTCGAAGTTTGGCAATTTGGGATAAAATACAGTCCAAGCTATAATACCTCGTATTTGTAGACTAGTGACATACAAGGTACCACATGACCATGATAGTAAAGATGTATAAAGTGTGTTAAAGTGAGTAGTATTTTAAGTAATTTAAGATAACTCATAATTATGTGAGTAATTGGTTAATTATTAGATAGTAGGAGATTATCAGGTTAACCAAGAGATTAGTGGTTAATTAATGATAATTTTGGATAAAGCTTGAACCCCATTAATGTGGCAGCAATGCTTGGTCAATTTAATAACTCTTGAATCATATGGCAAGGTGGCACAATTAAAGAAATGTGTTTCTTAGTCATCAAAAGTGAGGGGCCCACACATAAAGACTTAAAAACCTCTCAAAAATTCATTTTGTACTCTACAAAGTAATAAAGAAGGCTTCATCAAGTTCATATAAGAATTGATCTGTTAGCAGCGTGAATTTTTTCTACAAAAATCATACGAGACTACATAATGTTATGGCAATGGAATTTTTGCTATTCTAAGGGAGTACGGTGCAATCTTTCTCAGAGAATATCATACGGATTTTTCCCCTACTTCGATCCGCCGTTACATGTTTTATCGCAATCAACGTGTGTTGAAGAGATTGTCAAGAGAATCGGCTCAGGTATGTTAAGGCTAAACATTTTCTTCATTTTGACATGATCTCGTAATTATATATGTTTGATAAAGAGTTATAAAGAGAAGTTCATACTCTCGAATTTATATACATTATCCTAGTCTCCTAAATTACAGTATTCTCCCTTATTGGTACTTCATATTCAATTGAGTATTGTCTTGCTCCAGTCAAGAGAGCAGAGATCCTATATATACAGTATTACAATATTTTCATTACCATCGAGCTATAATCGATGGGCAGGCCCCTATTGGGCAACCTCTGATAAGATGGTAAGTTATATACCGAGCCTATTGTGGCCGAGCGCCTATGAGCGAGCCCAGTTGGCCGAGATTCAGAGCCTAGTATGGACGAGCGCCTATGAGCGAGCCTACTACGGCAGAGCAGTTATATATATACCGAGCCTTATAGGGTCAGACAGTTATTTTACTTACTACGTTGAGAGAGTTGAGTCAGTATCAGCAGGTAAGCATACCTTCAGATTAACTTTGACTCCCAATTACTTTCATTTATTATTTATCACTTCAGTTCCGGCTTTCAGTATATTGCCTTACATATTTAGTACATTATTTTGTACTGATGTCCTTTCCTGGGGGCGCTGCATTTCATGCGTGCAGGTTCAGACAGACAGACATGCAGACATCCTCATTAGGTGTTGCCCGAGTTCAACTTGATCGGTAAGCTCCATGCCTTTCGGAGTTGCCGGTTCTAGAGATTTATGTACATCTTGTGTATATATGTATATATGTTATGAGTAAGCCGAGGCCTTGTTCCTATCACAGTATATCCACCAGTAGAGGCTTGTAGACATATCTTGTCAGTTAGTGCAGTATGTTGGGCTTGTAGGCCTTGTATGTATATTTTGATTGGTTTGCCAGCTGTAGTAATTATGAAGGCCTTGTCGGCCCAACTTTATATTGATGTTAGTAAGTGTTTGAAAATTGTCTTGCAATGTGGCCCATAGAAAAAGTATGACATTATATATTCAGAGTCCCTTAGTCGCAAGTTGGTACACACTGATAGGTGAGGCACCGAGTTCTTGTCTTGGCCCCCCTAGGTTCGGTGCATGAGAGAGTGATTCTCTTGGGGCAATGACAGCAGGTCACTCACCATCATTGCCTGCTTTTCCCGAAAAGGCAATAAGGGATGCACATGCCATGAGGACTCCCGAAATAGGCGGAGTCCCCGATGCGGAGGATCCTTTTCGGAATTGCTTTACCGAGGTCGAGGATGCCTCCGATCTCAACAACGCATCTACCCTCTTCAAAGAGGCCCAATGTCTTCAGAGCCGAGTAAGCACGAATTTCGTTGGTACAACTTTTTTTCATTTTTCCTTTTCTCCGTATATCTTCTTACTTTTTTCATACAGGTTTTTTCTAAGTCCCGGGCTGACTTGAATCAATGTGAGGCCGATCTCCAAAGGCTTTTAGAGGAGAGGAATACTCTCAAGCTTCTCTGTGGGCAAAAGGACAAGGAGATCAGGGACCTCCGAGCTGATTTGGCTAAAGCTTGCAAGGAGGAATCCGAGATGGTGAAAATATACGAGCTCGATCCAAGGGTGGAATCTAATGCTTCAATGTCATAGTTGCAGCAAAAGATTGAGAAGATCGAGCTATTCCGGAAGGAGGTCGATCAAGCAAAACCTGACTAATACAAGTGGAAGGAAGGCATGGACCACCTTGCTGTGGAGAAAGAGACTGCTCTAGCTCAGTTGTCATCTGCCGAAGTACAAATTCAGAATGCTAGGGAAAAGTGCTCGGTTCAGACCAACAGGATTGAGGAGCTCGAGGCTAAACTTGCAAACCCAAGCTGAGGCCGAAAAGGCAAAGGCTGATGCTGATAAGTCGGTGGCCATATATCTGGCTGATGTCGAGGCTACTCAAGAACAACTGAGGGAGGCCGTAAATTAAGCGCAATGGACTGCCGAGCTTTCCAAATGCCAATCTCGGATAGAGACCCTCGAGGAGATCAACGCTCAAGGTTTCGACCTTTATGAGGAGATAGCACATGCAAAGGTGCATGAAGCAGATGCCAGGATACTGGCCACTTTTGATGATGATGACGAAGATGAAGGCAACAAGAGCGGGTCCGATAATGATGAGGGTACCGAAGAGGAAGTTTCCCTGAGGAGAGAGTCACCCCCAACCATAGTTAGGTCACTTGTACCTTTGTTTTTCTTTTCTTTGTGTAGGACCTGTTCGGTCCTTTGTAAACACCTCTATTGATATATATATATAAGAATGTTTCTGAGTTTCGTCTCAAATTTTTGTCTTGTAAACTTTTAACATACTTTATGCCTTGTGAATAATATGTTTAAGGTGGGCAACTTGGGCGAAGCCAAACTAATACAACTTTTGTAGTCGAGTGAGTTTTTACTCGAACCCGAAGTAATAGAAACCTTAGGTTTGAATTGAATGATAATGGATTCTCAAACAGTAGTCGAGTGAGTTTTTACTTGAACTCGAAGTAGTAAGACCCTTAGGTTTGAATTGAGTGATAATGGATTCTCGAACTCAAAAATGTAATGGACCTTAGGCTCTTTGAATCGGGCCGAAATGGCCTCAGAAGAATGGCTTTTTCCCCTTTTCGGCTTAGAGATTCTTATATATAGGAATTTCGTTATGTTCTCGTCATGATCGATCCACGTCCTAGCAGCATGAATTTTTTATCCATTGGATTTTTTGAGGCTTTAATATTGATCGAAACCCTTTGCTTTTTATGCCTTAGCACAAATTTGTATTTAAATAATTCGATGTATCTTAAGGTTTTTCGAGGGATGATATTATCGAAGCCCTTTGACTATTTTGCCGAGGGTAGCCCTTTTTAACTGATTTTCAAAAGAATTCGAATGCCTGTTTTCATTGCGAAATTCAGACGTCTCTGAGCCGCGTTAGTTTTGGCCGTAGCCTTTGGGTATGCCTCTTGTACTTATTTTCCCAGTAACACTGTTCAAAGTGTTAGTCCTCGAGTAGGGTGGCCTTGGCATATAAAATTGAGGGTTGCATCTTGGAGGTCTTACGGTCTCGAAATTTGACAGTTCGAACATGCTAATTTTTTTACGGCAGTCCCTGAGTATGGGGTTGATCGTTCGAAGTGTAGTTGTGCTTGGTCCTCGAGCCAGTTTTCACAAGAAATCATAAGTATGGAACTTGTAAAGTAGAAATTTCTTTAAGGCATGAGACATCTGGTAAGGAAAAGTACTTCTTTCAATAATTCATGCATGCGTACATGTTTGGCCACTAGGGTTCGAGTAATCTATACGGACACGGTTCATTCGACCGTTTGGACCTTTACAAAAAATATTCCTATCGAGACCCTGTCGACATGAAGTATTTTCCTTGAAACATAACATCCAAGGGAGATGCCCCCTAGTATTCGAGGTTGATAGTAAGGAAGCCTCAAATACTCTAAGTTAGCACAAACGATGGTTGCCTCGTTAAAAACCTTGCCGAAAAAACCCATTTGGGATAAAAACCATCGAAGGGAAAAAGAGTGCAACGCACGCTTTATGATTTAATATCTTCCCGCCTGGAGAGAACTTCGATGCCTTCACTCAAACACCTAAAATTAAGTTAGTGTAAAACGTAAATGGAAAAGGAGAAGGTCATACCTCAGCAATAGTATCGTTTGAGGAGTTATATGTTCCAATTATTTGGTAGTTGCTCGCCGTTCATCGTACCAAGCTTGTAGGATCCCTTTCCGACGATGTCGAGGACCCAGTACGTTCCTTCCTAATTTGGGCCGAGTTTTCCTTCATTTGGGTCTCGAGTATTGAGGTTGACTTTCTCAGAACTAAGTGCCCGATTCTAAAGTGGCGAAGGTTGGTCTTTCGATTATAATATCTTTCGATGCGTTGTTTTTGTGCGTCCATTCGAACGAGGGCAACTTCTTGTTTTTCATCTATTAGTTCCAAGCTAGTATTCATAGTCTCGTGATTTGAGTCTTCCGTTATGTATCGAAACCTGGCGCTGGGTTCCCGAACTTCGACCAGGATCAAGGCTTCGGCTCCATATACTAAGGAGAATGGAGTTGGCCCCGTACTAGATTTTGACGTTGTTCGATATGCCCAAAGGACTTTGGGTAGAATTTCTCTCCATTTTCCCTTGACGTAGTTTTATATTTTATTCAGATTCTCATGGTCTTGTTTGTCAATTCAGACTGTCTGCTTCCACTAGGATGATACGGTGTCGATAGGATCCTTTTTATTTTGTGATCTTCGAGAAACTTTGTTATTTTGTTGTCGATGAACTATTTTCCGTTTTCGCAAACAATCTCGGCAGGTATCCCGAATCGGCATATGATGTGATCCCAGATGAAGTCTATAACTTCCTTTTCTCTCAGTTTTTCAAAAGCTTGTGATCAACCCACTTAGAGAAATAGTCAGTCATAAACAAAAAGAATTTAGCTTTACCTGGGGCCGATGGCAGAGGACCGACAATGTCCATTCCCCATTTCATGAATGGCCATGGGGATAAGACTGAATGAAGTTGTTCTCCGGGTTAGTGGATCATCGGTGCATACCTTTGGCACTTATCGCATTTTTGAACGAATTCTTTAATGTCTTTCTCCAGATTGGACCAATAGTATCCCGCTCTGATGAATTTGTGAACTAGTGATTCGGCACCGGAGTGATTCCCGCAAGTACCCTTGTAAACTTCTCGTAGGATATAATCGGTGTCCCCTGGTCCCAAGCATACTTCCAATGGTCCATCGAACGTCCTCCTGGATAATGTTCCATCTTTAGCCAATGTGAATCGAGCAGCTTTTGTTCGTAGAGTCCTTGATTCCTTGGGGTCCGATGAGAGCTTTCTATTTTTCAAATATTCAATATATTTATTCCTCCAATCCCAGGTTAGGCTTGTGGAGTTCATTCCGGCATGGCCTTCTTCGATCACTAACTTGGAGAGTTGTACGACAATCCCCGAGCTGATTTCATCGTCTTCGACTGATGATCCCAGATTCGCAAGGGCATCTGCCTCGCTATTTTTTTCTCGAGGTACATGCTGCAAAGTCCATTCTTTAAAACGATGTAATGTTACCTGCAATTTATCCAAACACCTTTGCATTCGATCCTCTCGAACCTCGAAGGTTCGGTTAACTTGGTTTACCACCAGTAAGGAGTCGCATTTGGCCTCGATGGCTTCCGCTCTCAAGCTTTTAGCCAATTCGAGACCTGCAGTCATGGCCTCATACTCTGCCTCATTGTTAGTCAATTTAGTAGTTTTGATAGATTGCCTATTTGTATTACCCGTGGGTGACTTCAGAATGATGCCTAGCCCGGACCCTTTCACATTCGAAGCACCGTCTGTAAAAGGGCTCCACACCCCCGATGATGTACCCGAATTTATCAAAAGCTCTTTTTCGACTTCGGGTATGAGGGCTGGCGTGAAGTCGTCCACGAAGTCTATTAAAATTTGAGACTTGATGGCTGTTCGAGGTAGATACTCGATATCATACCCATTGAGTTCGATACGTATTTAGCCAATCGACCCGATAACTCGGGCTTATGTAAAACATTACGAAGAGGGTAAGTGGTTATCACACATATTGGGTGATATTGAAAATAGGATTTTAATTTCCTAGAGGCACTTATTAGGGAAAATGCCAAGTTTTCTAAGTGCGGGTACCGGGTTTCGGCCTCGCCTAAGGTTCGACTAACATAATAAACGGGAAATTGCGTACCTTGCTCTTCTCGGACTAGGACACCACTTACCGCGACTTCCGAGACTGCTAAGTATAAGTAGAGCTTTTCATCTGCATTTGGAGTATGAAGCAACGGTGGACTCGCGAGGTATCATTTTAATTCTTCTAACGCCTACTGGCACTCCGGGGTCCAGGCAAAATCGTTCTTCTTTTTGAGTAGTGAGAAGAACCTAATTTGACGATCTCGAGATGAATCGACCTAAGGCTGCTATCCACCCTGTCAACCTTTGCACGTCTTTAACGATGTCCACGACCGTGATGTCTTCGATAGCTTTGATTTTATCAGGGTTGATATCGATCCCTCGATTTGACACCATAAAGCTGAGGAACTTGCCCGAACCAACCCCGAAAGCACATTTCGCAGGGTTGAGCTTAATGTTGTATTTTCTTAGTATCTTGAATGTTTCCTGTAAATGTGTCAAATGGTCCTCTGCGCGCATGGACTTAACTAGAATACCATCAATATATACTTCCATTGACTTACCTATTTGTTCGTCGAACATTTTATTTACTAGGCGTTGGTAGGTAGCACCAGTGGTTTTTATCCCAAAAGGCATCACGTTATAATGCCATATGTGCCATACTTAGTGATGAATGAAGTCTTTTCCTGATCCTCCAGGTTCATTTGAATTTGATTGTACCCAGAGTAGGCGTTAAAATTAAAGGTCTCGTGGCCGGCCAGGGCATCGATCATGCGATCAATGTTAGGCAGAGGAAAAGAGTCTTTGGGGCATGCCTTGTTTAAATCTTTATAATCTACACACATCCTATGTTTGTTTCCTTTTTAGCGACTACGACTACATTTGCTAACCATTCGGGATATTTTACTTACCGAATGGATCCTATTTTGAGATGTTTAGTTACCTCGTCCTTGATGAATGCATGTTTTACCTCGGACTGGGGCCTTCTCTTTTGTTTCATTGGAATGAACTTCGGGACCAGACTCAATCGATGTGTTGTTATTTATGGCGGGATCCTTGCCATGTCTAAGTGGGACCAAGCAAAACAATTCATGTTATCAATAATAAATTTAATGAGTTTCTTTCTGAGTTTGGGGGTTAACCCCGTACTCAGGTATACCTTTCGTTCGAGCAGGTACTCGATCAATATAACCTGTTCCAGCTATTCGACTGTTGATTTGATGGTGTCGGAATTTTTGGTAATAATGAAGGATCGAGGGATCCAATAATCGTCGTCTTTTTCTTCCATTCCCTTCTTCTCCGATTCATTCGAGGTTGGTGGTTGTGGTTGCTATTTGGCCTCCTGTTTTACTTTGACCTCCAATCCCTTTGACGTTGAAAGTGCCGATATTGGTATTGCCTCATCGACCGCGACCGACCATTTCCTTTGCAGCATGATGCTCCCCATATACTGTTTTCACCTAGTCCGGTGTCGGGAATTTCATCATTTGGTGGAGAGTCGAAGGGACTGCCCTCATATTGTGAATCCAGGGCCTCCCGTGTAGGGTGTTTTACCTCATGTCTCCCTCGATTACATGAACTTGGTTTCTTGAATAGTTCTAGCCACGTTCACCGGTAAAATGATCTCTTATTTAGTTATTTCGCTACCCATGTTGAAACTATTCAAGACTAGAGTTGTGGGCACGGTTTGATTTTGTAGGCCGAGCTATTCTACGACCCTCGATCGAATGATATTTGCCGAGCTACCTGGATCCACTAAATTAACTTGAACTTTATTCACAAAGATAGAAATTACTAGAGCGTCGTTGTGGGGTTGAGAAATACCTTCTTCTTCCTTATCGTTGAATGATATGGTGCCTTATGGAACATAATCTCGGGTCCATTTTTCACTTGTAATTGATAGTGTAGTGCATTTGAACACGAGCCCTTATGGAATATCGACCCCACCGATGATCTTATGAATCACATGTTGCGGCTCTTCATGTTCGTTTTTTCGGTTGGCGTCCATTTCTTTGAAATGGTTTTTGGCTCGATCACTTATGAACTCTCGAAGATGACCCTCATTGAATAAACAGGCTACCTCCTCTCTCATTTGCCTACAATCCTCGGTTTTGTGGCCATGCGTGTCGTGATACTTACACATCAAATTTGGATTTCTTTGGGAAAGACCAGTCTGTATGGGCCTGGGCCATCTAGTATCTTTGATTCTTCCAATTGCCAATACAATACCTGATGCGTCGATATTAAAGTTATAATATGGTAATCGAGGTGCCTCTGTGGGATCGGCATGCTTATCAAAACCACTTTTACTCATAAGTCCCCGAGAACTCTGTCCCTGATCACTTCTTCGATCGTTTGGGGCGAAATTGCGTCCGGGACCACTATTCCTACGATCTGCGATGTATGGTTGATATCGGTCGTTGTTCGACCGAGGTTCCCTATCAATATCTCTTTGATTTTTGGATGCAGATTCGAATATACGGAATCGGAGAAAGTTCCTAATTGGTCATATTTGACTCTGATCTTTGATTGGTATCGATTATGTACATCGGCCCAGGTCACCGCCAGATATTCGATCAAATTTTGCTTCAGTTGACGTGATGCTATCAAATATCATTCATTCAACCCCTGAGTGAAGGCTTGAACAACCCAATCATCTGTGATCGATGGCAATTCCATACGTTCCATTTGGAACCAAGACACGAACTCCCTAAGCATTTCATTATCCTTCTGTTTGACTTTGAAAAAGTCTAATTTTCCCGTCGCAACCTTTATGGCCCCGGCATGTGCCTTTACGAAAGAACCTGCGAGCATAGCGAATGAGTCAATGGAAATTGGCGGTAGATTATGGTACCAAATCATTTCCCCCTTCGACCGAGTTTCTCTGAACTTCTTTAATAGAACAGATTCGATCTCATCATCTTCCAAATCGTTACCTTTGATGGAGCATGTATATGAGGTGACATACTCGTTGGGATCGGTGGTCCCATTGTACTTTAGGATTCCTTGCATACGAAATTTCTTGGAAATAGGCTTCGGAGCCGCACTTGGAGGGAACGACTTTTGTACAAATTTCTTTGAATACATTCCGTTCAAAATTGAAGGTTCCCCCGGTATCTGATCGACCCGAGAGTTGTATGTTTTCATTTTATTATCATTCGCCTCAATTTTCTTCTCTCCCGATTCGATTCGTTTGGTGAGCTCCTCGAGCATCTTCATTATCGCGGGGTCAGTCCCCGATTCATTAGTATTCGACCTTTCTAGTACTTTCTCGGTCCGGCGGGCGGCTTCTGGTTTGATCCTACTCGGAGTTCGATGCTGGATTTGTAGCTGTGCAATAGCGCCTCTTTGAGTCTGTAGCATTTACTGACTCCTCCATCTCCTCCGCCCTGTGTACCTCGACCACCAGATTGGCCTTCTCTGCATACACTCCCTTCAGGGTCCGTGCCTAGATTCGCATTCAGAGCGATATGAAAACTGACGTTGACTGGGTTGCCAATTGGTGCTCCCTCGAGATCAGCTTGTGGTACCCCGACCCCTGGAGCAACTACGTTGTCATTTTCCCCGTGAAATCCGAGGCCATTTTCACCATGTGTAGGTGTTGTTTGTGAGCTTAACATATTTTTGACCTGATGTGATGACCCAAAAGGTCATCCCTTGTTTTATAAGTCAAAACTATGTTCCGAGGCCTTGAAAATCTCTTTTTATATTACCTGCTTTTGCGTGCGCAGCCCGAGCATATATCCGGGAAGCTTTTATAAGAAAAACTGAGAAAAATGCTAGTTTTGCCTTTAAAAATTAAATTTAAGTTGACTTCGGTCAACATTTTAGGTAAATGGACTCGGACCCGTGATTTTACGGTCCCGAAGGGTCCGTAGGAAAATATGGGACTTGGACGTATGCCCGGAATCGAATTCCGAGGTCCCAAGCCCGAGAAATGAATCTTTGAAAGAAATTGTTTTACTGAAAATATAAGAGATTTTGGAAATTTGGTTATATTTTAACTTTATGGTATCAGGCCCGTATTTTGGTTCTAGAGCCTGGTACAGATTTAATATGATATTTGAGTTGTGTCTGTAAAATTTGGTAAGAAACGGAGGTCGTTTGACATGATTCAGGCCCGTATTTGTGAAATTTGAAACTTTGAAAGTTTTGAGATTTTTCTTTGATTTCTAAGCTAAATTCGTTATTTAAGATGTTATTTTGGCGATTTGATCGCACGAGTAAGTTCGTAGGATATTTTTGAGGTTGTGTACATGTTTGGTTTGGAGCCCCAAGGGCTCGGATGAGTTTCCGATAAGCGTCGGAGTGTTTCCGGACTTAGAAAATCTGGTGTACTTGCTGGTTTCTGGTGTCTGGAAGAATACACTATGCGAACACGTGGTTACCCACGCGAACACAATGAACAAACGAGGAGGGGGGCTGGTATACTCTATGCGAACGCATAGACTGGCTCGCAAACGCACAGCTGGGCAAGGGCAAACCTGTGCGAACACGGCTAGTCCAGTGCGAACGCACTGCTTAGGAGGGGAACTGGGGGGATGGGTAGCCTTAAACCTGTGCAAACGCAGCCCGTAGCTCGCGAACGCATAGGCCAGGGAAGTCAAACCTATGTGAACGCGGCCCAGGGCACGCAAATGCAATGAATAAAAACCTAGTCTTTTAAAAACAATAACAAAAACGGGACTTCTTTAAAATATCATAACTCTTTCACTAAAAGTCGAACTTTGGCGATTTTTGAAGAGGGATTTCACCACAAAACCTTAGGTATGTGTTCTTAGACTCATTTTCTTCAACTTCCATTAACACCCATTAGATTTCTAGGCCTAAATCATGTTCTTACGGGTAGAAAATTTGGGATTTGGGTAGAGTTAGGACTTTTTGAATAATGGAGTTTAGACCGCGTTTTGGGGTCGGATTTCGGAACTAATTATATATTCGGGCTCGTGGGTGAATGGGTGATCGGATTTTGGTCCAAACCTCGTGTTTTGACCAAGCGAGCCCGGGTCGATTTTTGACTTTTCGAAAAGATCGATATAAAACCTATAATTAAGCGTTGGGATTGAATTGTTTAGCATTTATTGATGTTATTAAGTTAAATGTGTCTCGATACAAATGAATTGGAGTCAAATTCAAAAGGGAAAGCGATAATCGAGGCTTGAGTTTAGTCGTGGAATTCGAGGTAAGTGTTTGGCTTAACCTTAGCTTGAGGGAATATGTATTGTGTCTTATTTGCTTCGTGTAAGTATCATGTTTAACGTATAGGTGAGGTGACAAGTATTTATACATTGGTGTCAAGCATGCCCGTGAGTCAAATATTGTGATTTATGTGGTTTTTCGGTAAGTAATACTTGAGTTTCACTTTATAGCTATCCATGTTGGTGGAAATTCCTTGATATTGAATAGTGTTGAGTATTGGTTTCAGTTGAAGATTTTTATGTGAAGTAATGTACTAAGTGAGATTGGTTATAGTTGTTTTCCCTTTCCGGGATGGTATTGATTCCACTGTTGGCTCCCTTGCCGGGACGTTATGGTTTTTTTTCTGTTTACTCCGTTATTTTTCCTTGTTGGATTGCTGTCATTTGATGTGTTTGGGTGAGGAAGAGTGTGAAAGCAATAAGGGTGATGCCGTGTGTGAGATTTTGAGTGAATGTTAATGCACGACGGGTGATGTCGTGCCGATATTGTGATTTTAAAAGGACAAAGTGTGATGTCGTGCCATGATATGAGTGATAATGCACGAAGGATAATGTCGTGCATGATATTGTGAGGTAAAAGAACGAAGGGTGATGTCGTGCTGAATATATTGATTCTGGTTGTGAGGAAGAGAGTAAAAGCACGAAGGGTGATGTCGTGCACTTGTTTTCGTATTAATATTTCTGTTGCTTAAATTGATATCTAAATTGTGCCTTATCTCGTTATTTCCATTATTTGATATTTCCTCCCCTCAGCATGTTCCCCTTCCCTTTATGCTTAGCTGCTTATTTCTCGTTGTTATTACTTTCTACGTATACTGTTAAACTGCACAAGTTGATTTGGTTGTCATGTCCTAGCCTCGTCACTACTTCGTCGAGGTTAGGCTCGACACTTACTTAGTACATGGGGTCGGTTTTACTGATGCTACACTCTGCACTTTTGTGCAGATCCCGGTACAGGACCCTACGAACCTTAGAGCGAGGAGGCTGCCTTCAGTCCACGTGGAGACACCGAGGTAGTCCTGCAGGCGACCGCAGGTCTTGGCGTCCCCTTCTACTTCATTTATATTATGTTCTAGTTATCCCTGAAACAAATGTATTTACGATTGTTTAAACCCCTTATTTGTTGTATTCGTAGATAGTTCGTGAAGTTGTGATACCAAAATTCTGGGTTTAGTATTATAAATTTCGAGATGGTAATTGGTCAAGTTATTAGACTTTGCTTCATTTTGTATATTCATATCTGTTGGTTTTGTAATTCACTGTTATCTAATAATAATAGAGTAAGGAAAATTAAAACATTCACGTTGGCTTGCCTAGCGGGTTCAACGTTAGGCGCCATCACGGTCCCGACGGTTGGAAATTCGGGTCGTGACCAGTTGGTATCAGAGCACTAGGCTGCTTAGTTCTCACAATTCACAGACAAGCTTAGTAGAGTCGAAGGGATCGGTAGGGAGACGCCTGTGCTTATCCCCTAGAGGCTGTAGAGTTTAGGAATAACTTCACATGTATTCTTGTTTGTCGTGCGATTTGAATTCTAATTGCTAACTGAATTTCTACTCTATTCTCTCGCAGATGGCGAGAACACATGCTTCTTTATCCACTGATCAGCAGCCCGAGTCTCCAGTTGCAGCTCCTACGAGGGGCCGAGGACGAGGCCGAGGTCGTGCTAGAGGCCGAGGCAGAGGCAGATCTCAGCCCAGAGCAGCAGCCCCAGTGGCGGAGCCTCAAGTAGAGTTTGCTAATGGGGTTCCTGCCCAGACAGTCCCGGTTGGGCCAGCTCAGGTTCCCGAGGGGTTCATTGCCACCCCAGTACTCCAGGATGCTCTAGTCCGTCTAGTGGGCCTCATGGAGAGTGTCGCTTAGGCAGGTTTGCTTCCTGCAGCACCAGCCATCTCTCAGGCTGGGGGAGGATCCTAGACTCCCGCTAATCGCACTCCGGAGCATTTGGCTTCTCAGTTTCAGACTCCAGGGAGCAGTTGGCTTCTCAGTTTCAGACTCCAGTAGCTCAGCCAGTCGGGTTAGTTCAGCCGGGTATTGTGGCTTAGACTGGTGATGGAGCAACTATGTCTGTCGATGCTTTGTGGAGCTTGGACAGGTTCACCAAGCTATTTACTACTACTTATAGTGGTGCATCTTCAGAGGATCCCCAAGACTATTTGGATAGCTGCCACGAGGTTTTACGGAACATGGGGATAGTGGAGACCAATGGGGTCGACTTTGCTACTTTTCATCTGTCAGGTCCCGCCAAGACTTGGTGGAGAGACTATTGAATGGCCAGACCAGCTGGATCACCGGCCTTGACTTGGGCCCAGTTCACTCAGCTATTTCTGAAGAAGTTTCTTCCTATCACTCAGAGAGAGGATCTTCGGGGGCAGTTTGAGCATCTCCAGCAGGGCTCTATGACCGTCACTAAGTACGAGACCAGATTTGTTACCTTGGCCCGACATGCTATTATGATACTTCCCACCGAGACAGAGAGGGTGAGGAGATTTATTGAGGGACTAGCTCAGCCGATCAGATTGCAGATGGCCAAGGAGACAGGGAGTGAGATTTCTTTCCAGGATGCAGCCAATGTGGCCAGGCGAGTCGAGATGGTTTTATTGCAGGGTAGGGGTCTAACAAGAGTCCTCATCATTTTGGTCGGTTCAATGGTGCCTCATCTGGAGGCAGGGATTCTTTTGGTAGAGTCCATCCTCCTAGGCCGTTTTATTCAGCACTTCAGGTTTCTCGTAGTGCTCCAAGTGGTCGTGGTTCTCATGTGCAGTATTCTGATCAGTTTCCCTACAGTGCACCATCAGCTCCTATCATTGCACCGTCGCTTCAGAGTTTTCAGGGTGGTTACTCAGGTCGTTAGGGTCAGTTTCAGGGTCAGCAGCCTCAGCAGTCAAGGGCTTGCTATACTTGTAGCGATCAGAGGCACATTACTAGATTTTGCCCTCGAGCCTCGAGCAGTTCTCAACACCAGGGTTCTCGTGCTATGGTTCCCGGACCAGATGCTCCACCACCCGCTCAGCCAGCTAGAGAAGGGGGTCGAGGTGTTAGAGGTGGAGGTCAGACAGTTATAGGTGGAGGCCAGGATACTAGGGGTAGAGGTCAGCCAACAGGAGGCCGTCCCAGGGACGTAGTTTAGATGGGTGGACCCCAGCCCCGATGTCATGCTATTCCATCCAGACCTGAGGCTGAGGCCTCTGATGCAGTTGTCACAGGTATGGTTTCAGTTTGCAGCAGGGATGCTTTGGTTTTATTTGATTTGGGGTCCACATTCTCTTATGAGTCGTCTTATTTTGCTCCTTATTTGGTTATGCCTCGTGATTCTTTGAGTACCCTTGTATATATTTCTACACCGGTGGGTGATTCTATTGTGGTAGATCATGTCTACCGTTCATGTGTAGTGGTTATTAGGGGTCTTGAGACCAGTGTAGATCTTCTACTCCTTGATATGGTAGATTTCGATGTCATTTTAGGGATAATTTGGTTGTCGCCTTATCATGCTATTCTGTATTATCATGCCAAGACTGTGACATTAGCGTTGCCGGGGTTTCCTCGACTGGAGTGGAGAGGGACTCCTGATCATTCTTCCAGCAGGGTTATCTCATATATGAAGGCTCGGCGCATGGTCGAGAAGGGGTGTTTGGCCTATTTGGCTTATGTTCGTGATTCTAGTGTCGAGGTTCCTTCTATGGAGTCTGTGCCCATAGTCCGTGAGTTTCCAGAGGTTTTTCCTGCAGACCTACCGGGCATGAACCCGACAAGGATATTGACTTTTGCATTGAGTTGGCTCCGGGCACTCAGTCCATTTCTACCCCGCCATATCGTATGGCCCCGCCAGAGTTGAAGGAGTTGAAAGAACAGTTGCAGGATTTGCTTGATAAGGGCTTCATTAGTGTCTCGCCTTGGGGTGCGCCGATGTTGTTTGTTAAGAAGAAGGATGGGTCGATGAGGATGTGTATAGATTATCGGCAATCGAACAAGGTTACCATCAAGAACAAGTATCCATTGTCGCGAATTGATCATTTGTTTGATCAGCTTCAGGGTGCCAAGGTATTTTTGAAGATTGATTTTAGATCTGTCTACCACCAGTTGAGGATTAGGGCATCTGATGTCCCTAAGACAGCCTTTCGCACTCGGTACGGGCATTATGAGTTCTTAGTGATGTCATTCGGGTTGAAAAATGCCCCAGCTGCTTTTATGGACTTGATGAACCGAGTTTTCAGGCCTTATTTGGATTTCTTCGTGATTGTCTTCATTGATGATATTCTGATTTACTCCCGCAGCCGGGAGGAGCACGAGCAGCACCTTCGAATCGTTCTTCAGACTCTAACAATCAGTTGTATGCTAAGTTTTCTAAGTGTGAGTTCTGGTTGAGCTCAGTTGCATTCGTGGGTCATGTTGTATCAGTAGAGGGTATTCAGGTGGATCCCAATAAGATCTCAGTAGTCAAAGATTGTCCTAGACCCACGCCAGCTACAGAGGTTCGGAGTTTCTTGGGCTTAGCAGGTTACTATCGTCGGTTTGTGGAGGGTTTTTCATCTATTGCAGCCCCGATGACCAGGTTGACCCAGAAGGGTGCCCAGTTCAGGTGGTCAGAGAAGTGTGAGGCGAGCTTTCAGAAGATCAAGATGGCCTGACCACGGCACCGATGTTGGTTTTTCCCACAAGTTCAGGGCTATATACTGTGTATTATGATGCTTCTCGGATTGGACTTGGTGCAGTGTTGATGCAGGATGGCAAGGTTATAGCCTATGCTTCACGTCAGTTGAAGGTCCATGAGAAGAATTATCCAGTTCACGATTTGGAGTTAGCAGCCATTGTTCACGCGCTGAAGATTTGGAGGCATTATTTATATGGCGCGTCTAGGGAGGTGTTCATGGATCACAAGAGTTTGCAATATTTGATCAATCAGAAGGAGTTGAATTTGAGGCAGAGGAGATGGTTGGATTTATAGAAATACTATGACATCACCATCTTATATCATCCGGGGAAGGCCAATGTAGTGGCCGATGCTTTGAGTAGGAAGTCAGCCAACATGGGTAGTCTTGCTTATATTCTGGTCGGGAAGAGACCGCTTGCTTTGGATGATCAGGCTTTAGCCAATCGGTTCATGAGATTGGATGTTTTTGAGCCCGGTCATGTTCTAGCTTATACAGTTGCTCGTTCCTCATTATTTGATCATATTTGAGACCGGCAGTATGATGATCCTCATTTGTGTGTCCTTAGGGATACGGTCTGGCACGGTGATGCCAAGCAGGTTATAGTTGGTGATGATGGAGTTTTACGGATGCAGTGTCGTATTTGTGTATCCAATGTGGATGGACTTCGTGAGTTGATATTAGAGGAAGCCCATAGTTCGCGGTATTCTAGCCATCCGGGCGCCGCAAAGATGTACCAGGATTTGCGGCAGCATTATTGGTGGAGGAGGATGAAGAAGGATAAATTGGCATATGTAGCTCGGTGCTTGAATTGTTAGCAAGTAAAGTACGAGCATCAGAGACCTGGTGGATTGATGCAGTAGATTGAGATTCCTGAGTGGAACTGGTAGCATATCACCATGGATTTCGTTGTTGGACTCCTACAGACTCAGAGGAAGTTTGATGCAGTATGGATCATTGTGGATAGGCTAACCAAGTCGGCGCATTTCATTCCTGTGGCAGTTTCCTATTCTTCGGAGAGATTAGCAGAGATTTACATTAGGGAGATTGTTCGTCTTCCTGGCGTACCCGTGTCCATTATTTCTAATCGAGGTACGAAATTTACCTCGCATTTTTGGAGGGTAGTTCAGCGTGAGTTAGGCACACGGGTTGAGTTGAGCACAATGTTTCATCCTCAGACAGACGGGCAATCCGAGCGTACTATCCATATTTTGGAGGATATGCTACGGGCCTGTGTCATTGACTTTGGAGGTTCTTGGAATCAGTTCTTGCCATTAGCTAAGTGCGCCTACAACAACAACTATCAGTCGAGCATTCAGATGGCTCCCTATGAGGCACTATATGGTAGGCGGTGTCGGTCGCCGGTTGGGTGGTTTAAGCGGGGAGAGGCTCGGTTGTTGGGTACAGATTTAGTGCAGGATGCCTTGGATAAGGTAAAGATCATTCAGGATAGACTTCGTACAGCTCAGTCCAGGAAGAAGAGTTATGCCGACCGCAGAGTTTGTGACTTCGCATTCATGGTCGGAGAGTAGGTGTTGCTTCGGGTGTCGCACATGAAGGGCGTGATGAGATTCGGAAATAAGGGAAAGTTAAGCCCTAGGTACATTGGTCCGTTTAAGATCCTTGATAGAGTGGAGAGGTGGTTTATAGACTTGCGTTGCCACCGAATTTATCAGCTGTGCATCCAGTGTTTCATGTATCTATGCTTCGGAAGTATCACGGCAATCCATCCCATGTGCTAGACTTCAATAGTGTCCAATTGGACAAGGATTTGGCCTATGAGGAAGAGCTGGTAGCCATATTAGACCGGCAGATTCGTCAGTTAAGATCGAAGAGTTATCCTTCGGTTCGTGTTCAGTGGAGAGGTCAGCCTGCCGAGGCAGCTACCTGGGAGTCCGAGTCCGATATACGGAGCCGATATCCCCATCTTTTCCCAGATTCATGTACTTTTTTATGTCCATTCGAGGACGAACGTTTGTTTTAGAGGTGGAGAATGTGATGACCCAAAAGGTCATCCTTTGTTTTATAAGTCAAAACTGTGTTTTGAGGCCTTGAAAACCTCCTTTTATTTCACCTCATTTTGCGTGCGCAGCCCGGGCGTATATCCGGGAAGCTTGTATAAGAAAAATAGAGAAAAATACTAGTTTTGCCTTTAAAAATTTAATTTAAGTTGATTTCGGTCAACATTTTGGGTAAACGGACCCGGACCCGTGATTTGACTATCCCGGAGGGTCCGTAGGAAAATATGGGACTTGGGCGTATGCCCGAAATCGAATTCCGAGGTCCCAAGCCCGAGAAATGAATTTTTGAAAAAATTGTTTTTCTGAAAATATAAGTTTTTGGAAATTTGATTATATTTGAAATTATGGTCTCGGGTCCGTATTTTGGTTCCGGAGCCCAGTACAGGTTCAATATGATATTTGAGTTGTGTCTGTAAAATTTGGAAAGAAACGGAGACCGTTTGACGGGATTCAGACCCGTATTTGTGAAATTTGAAACTTTGAAAGTTTTGAGATTTTTCTTTAATTTCTATGCTAAATTTATTGTTTAAGATGTTATTTTGGTGATTTGATCGCACAAGTAAGTCCGTAGGATGTTTTTGAGGTTGTGTACATGTTTGGTTTGGAGCCCCGAGGGCTCGAGTGAGTTTCGGATAGGCGTTGGAGTGTTTTTGGACTTAGAAAATCTGGTGTAATTGTTGGTTTCTGGTGTCTGAAAAAATACACTATGCGAACGTGTGGTAACCCACGCGAACGCAATGAACAAACAGGGAGGGGGCTAGTATACTCTATGTGAACGCATAGACTGGCTCGTGAACGCACAGCTGGGCAAGGGCAAACATGTGAAACGCGGCTAGTCCAGTGCGAACTCACTACTTAGGAGGGGAACTGGGGGGGTGGGTAGCCTTAACCCTGTGCGAACGCGGCCCATAGCTTGCTAACGCATTGTCCAGGGAAGTCAAACCTATGCGAACGCAGCCTAGGGCACGCGAACACAATGAATAAATGCCCAGTCTTTTAAAAACAGTAACAAAAACGGGACTTCTTCAAGATATCATAACTCTTTTACTAAAACTCGAACTTGGGCGATTTTTGAAGAGGGATTTCACCACAAAACCATAGGTATGTGTTCTTAGACTCATTTTCTTCAACTTCCATTAACACCCATTAGATTTCTAGGCCTAAATCATGTTCTTAAGGGTAAAAAATTGGGGATTTGGGTAGAGTTAGGACTTTTTGAATAATGGAGTTTAGACCGCGTTTTGGGGTCGGATTTCGGAACTAATTATATATTCGGGCTCGTGGGTGAATGGGTGATCGGATTTTGGTCCAAACCTCGTGTTTTGACCAAGCGAGCCCGGGTCTATTTTTGACTTTTCAAAAAGATCGATATAAAACCTATAATTAAGCGTTGGAATTGAATTTTTTAGCATTTATTGATGTTATTAAGTTAAATGTGTCTAGATAAAAGTGAATTGGAGTCAAATTCAAAAGGGAAAGCGGTAATCGAGGCTTGAGTTTAGTCGTGGAATTCGAGGTAAGTGTTTGGCTTAACCTTAGCTTGAGGGAATATGTATTGTGTCTTATTTGTTTCGTGTAAGTATCATGTTTAACGTATAGGTGAGGTGACAAGTATCTATACATTGGTGTCAAGCATGCCCGTGAGTCGAATATTGTGATTTATGTGGTTTTTCGGTAAGTAATACTTGAGTTTCACTTTATAGCTATCCATGTTGGTGGAAATTCCTTGATATTGAACAGTGTTGAGTATTGGTTTCAGTTGAAGATTTTTATGTGAAGTAATGTACTAAGTGAGATTGGTTATAGCTGTTTTCCCTTGCCGGGATGGTATTAATTCCACTGTTGGCTCCCTTGCCGGGACGTTATGGTTTTTTTCTGTTTACTCCGTTATTTTTCCTTGTTGGATTGTTGTCATTTGATGTGTTTGGGTGAGGAAGAGTGTGAAAGAAAGAAGGGTGATGTCGTGCATGAGATTTTGAGTGAATGTTAATGCACGAAGGGTGATGTCGTGCCGATATTGTGATTTTAAAAGAACGAAAGGTGATGTTGTGCCATGATATGAGTGATAATGCACGAAGGATAATGCCATGCCATGATATTATGAGGTAAAAGCACGAAGGGTGATGTCGTGCTGAATATATTGATTCTGATGGTGAGGACGAGAGTAAAAGCACGAAGGGTGATGTCGTGCACTTATTTTCGTATTACTAATTCTGTTTCTTAAATTGATATCTAAATTGTGCCTTATCTCGTTATTTTCATTATTTGATATTTCCTCCCCTCAGCATGTTCCCCTTCCCTTTATGCTTAGCTGCTTATTTTTCGTTGTTATTATTTTCTACGTATATTGTTAGAATGCACAGGTTGATTTTGTTGTCGTGTCCTAGCCTTGTCACTACTTCGCCGAGGTTAGGCTCGACACTTAGTCAGTACATGGGGTCGGTCGTACTGATGCTACACTCTGCACTTTTGTGCAGATCCCGGTACAGGACCCTACGGACCTTAAAGCGAGGAGGCTGTCCACGTGGAGACACCGAGGTAGTCCTGCAGGCGACCACAGGCCTTGGCGTCCCCTTCTACTTCATTTGTATTATGTTCTAGTTATCCCAGAAACAAATGTATTTACTTTTGTTCAAACCCCTTATTTGTAGTATTTGTAGATAGCCTGTGAAGTTGTGACACCAAAATTCTGGGTTTAGTATTATAAATTTCGAGATGGTAATCGTTCAAGTTATTAGACTTTGCTTCATTTTGTATATTCATTTCTGTTGGTTTTGTAATTCACCGTTATCTGATAAAAATAAAGTAAGGAAAATTAAAACATTCATGTTGGCTTGCCTAGCGGGTTCAATGTTAGGCGCCATCACGGTCCCGATGGTTGGAAATTCGGGTCGTGACACCTGAAAACAAATATACTTGACAAGAACAAGCGTAAAGTAATGTGCGTTATCAGAATTAGTATTGAATAATCACTATTATCCTTAGCCCCACGGTGGGCGACAAACTGTTTACCCTAAAATTTGGATAACAATTAAACTTATATTGTGATTTTACCCAGTACCAATTGATAAATGATAAAGTAAATGACATGATTGAACTGTAAAATAAACAAACCAGTGCATAAGCTAAACCTTGACCTCGAATTAAAGCACTTTCGAGGTGATAATAGTATAAGAACAATAAAGATAAAGTAATTCTGATGAACATTAAGCAAGGAAGAAAGAATTGTATAGTGTTTCTCAGTGAATAATGATGATTACAAATGATTAAAACTCTTCTTTATATATTAGAGCAATCCTAATTATGGTACATTTTTAATTACAGAAGTGATAAGTAAATTCGTGAAGGTGATAGGGTAAGCAAATCGAAGAAAATGAATTTCGTCGAAGTTTGACATTTTGGGATAAAATACGGCCCAAGCTAAAATATCCGGTATTTATGGACTGTGTTATACAAGGTACCACATGACCATAATAGTAAGGTGTACAAAGTGTGTTAAAATTGAGTAGTATTTTGAGTTATTTGAGATAATTCCTAATTATGTGGATAATTGGATAATTGGTTAATTATTAGTTAATGAGGGACTAATAAATTAATTAAGTGGATAAATATTAACCCCCCACATGGCAGAAAGCCACTCTAAATATATGACTCTTAAGTCATAAGGACCATGTGGCAAGATTGAGGGTATGTGGTTAAGCCACCGCATAAGGTGGGGCCCTAACAAAAGACATCTCTAACAAAGAGAGATCATATGTAACGTAAGATTTCCATTAGAATTTTCAGCAAGATTCTCATAAGTATCTTCAACAATAGTTCAAAGACAAATTTCATCTTGGCAGCGTGATATTTTTTTTGCAATTCTAAGGAAGCCCGGTGCAATCTTTCTCAAGAATATCATACGAATTTTTTCCTACTCCAGGTATGTTAAGGCTAAGCCCTTCCTTCAATTTGGCATGATCTCGTAATTACATGTATTTGATAACGAGGCATAAAGAGACGTTTATTTTTCTGAATTTATATATATTATCCTAGTCTCATAAGTTACAGTATTCTCCTTTATCGGGACTAAATATTTAACTGAGTATTGTTTCCTTCCATTCAAGAGAGAAGAGGTTCTATAGATATATATATGCAATATTACAATATTTTCACCATCATCAAGCTATAACCAGTGGGCATGCCCCTATTGGGAAACCTCTGATCAAATGGTAAGTTATATAACGAGCCTACTTTGGCCAAGCGCCTATGAGCGAGCCCAGAATGGCCGAGATACAGAGCCTAATATGGCCGAGAGCCTATGAGCGAGCCTACTACAACAGAGCAGTTATATATATATCGAGTCTTATAAGGCCGAACATCTATTTTACTTACTATATTGAGAGAGTTGAGTCAGTATCAGCAGGTAAGCATATCTTATGATTATCTTTGACTCCCAATTGCTTTCAGTTATTATATATTAGTTCAGTTTCAGCTTTCAGTTATTCTGTTACCTTATATACTCGGTACATTATTTCAAACTGACGTCCCTTTTTTTGGGGACGCTGCATTTTATGCGTGTAGATTTTGACAGACAGACGGATAGACCTCCTCCTTAGGTGTTGCCCGAGTTCAGCTTGATCGGTAAGCTCCATGTCCTTCGGAATTACCGTGTCTAGAGTTTTATGTACATCTTGTGTATATATGTATATATGTTATGGGTAGGTCGGGGACCTATTCCGATCATAGTACATCTATGAGTAGAGGCTGGTAGACATATCTTGTCTGTTAGTGCAGTATGTTGGGCTTGTAGGCCTTGTATGTATATTTTGTTGGTTTGCCAGCTGTAGTAGTTATGACGGCCTTGTCGGTATAGCTTTATATTGATGTTTGGTCAGCGTTCGCAAATTGTCTTGCAATGTGGCCCATGAACAAAGTATGACATTATATGTTCAGAGTCCTTGATCGCAAGTTGGTACGCAAGGATATGTGAGGCAATGGGTGTCGGTCTCACCCCCCAGGTTCGGGCGTGACAGATTCACTCAGAACTATAATATTTTTAGTAGCTCATTATGATTTAGAGATACATGAATTGGATGGAAAAATCGCCTTTTAAAATGGAAATTTAGAGAAAGAAGTTTATATGGATCAACTAGAGAGGTTTGCCACTAAAGGAAACGAACACATGGTGTGTAAACTTAATAAATCAATATACAGACTTTAAACAAGATTCCCAACAGTGGTATGTTAAATTTAACAAAACTATTGTCACCTTGGATTTAAAGAAAACACTGTTGATCAGTGTATATATCTGAAGGCCA
>MDKI01137801.1:0-12989 GCA_005239505.1 Nicotiana paniculata | reverse complement strand
AGTAAAAAAGTGCCAAACAAGAGATGTTTCGGACCGTTTAGAAGGTTGTCTATTAAAAGTAGGAGTTACTACAAGAGGGTCAGCCGGGGCATCACTTGGATTATTATCAGTTTGGTTAGCAACATGACTAGTAGGTGTATCATCTAAATCCAGTTGCATTTCATCTAAATCAATATTTTCCTCTGGAATACCATAAAGAGCATTCATATATTCATCATTTAATTGTGAACCTGGTGTAAGATCATGTATAAATTGACTATCGATAAATTGAAAACAAGGGTTATCACTATCAAGAATAACATGTGGAGGAGGACGGGTAACAGGTCTAGGTCGGGGAGTCGGGGCCGGGGGAGTAGTAGTAGCTTTCCTACTAGATTCACCAATTTTAGATTTCCCTTACCACCAAACATTTTTTTCAAAGAAAAGTCCATATTCATTATAAGGAAAACAACTTAAACAAACAAAACTATAATATTAAAACTTAAGAGTTGGAACGAGTTTACCAAATTGACGAACAACTTCTTGAAAATTGTATAATGTTGAAGACTTGAATACTTCAATTCACCAACTTCATAATTTTTCACAAATTGTAATAATAAAGTAAGCAATTATAGAAGAAAATTAGAGAGAGATTGAGAGAGATTGATGATTTTTTGAGTAAAAATGAAAGAATGAGGGAGTATTTATAGTTGAGAATAGGGAAAAGGTGTAATTATAAAAAGTTTGGGATTAAAACAAAGTTTGGGGTCAAATAGCTGTTTTTAAAAATGCCAAACGGCTAAATTAAAGGGCCAACGACTAGATTTTAAAATTCTGACCGTTGGCCATTTTTTAAATAATTAAAAAAAAAAAAAAGAATAGCCGTTGGGCCCGTATGGCCCGGTTGAACCGGCCCAGGCCCCCCTGCCGGTGTGAGCATGTAATTTTTACCTACTAAATACTCCTACAAAATTGGATAAGTAAATTAATTGATTTTTGTTGAATTTCAGTGTCTATTTGTGAATTATTTGCATTGTATAATCACAATTTATCTTTTAAAATTTACAACATATAAAATAATAACAAAAAAATGTTTTAATTTTTTTTATTATTTGGCATAATTAGGTTCTTGATAATTAGTTGCATAATTTAATCATTTTTACTAAGAAAATTACAAAATTTGTTCTTTAAATAATTATGGGTACTAAATTCATGGTTTCACTTTTTGAATCACTCATTAGTTAAATTATAATTAGATAAACTAGGTTGGAACTAATTGATATATTTTTAGAAATTTTAATTGATGGATTTAGTTTTAATTAACCTAAGGTTTGCTAAAAGAGGGCTAAAATTGGTTGGGCCATCTCCCTAAACCCAAATCCCCCTCCTAATACCCAGGCCCAAATCCTTAAACCCGGCCTGCCCAAAATGACCCCGTTTTGTACCCTCCAATCCCAGCCATTGGATCGATTTGATCCAACAGCTCCCAAACTCCCCCCTCTAAACTATATAAGTGTCCGAACAGACCTCTACCCCCCAGAACACCCCCCACTCTCTCGTCTCTCTCCCTAGACCAAACCCTAGCCGCCCTCAAACACTCACCACCTCAGCCGGCCGTAAATAGAATACCGGTGGCGGATCTTCACCAATCGACCCCAAACTTTCACCCTACAACCTTCTCTTCCCTCTCAACCCCGTCCTGCCATTGGTTTCTTTAGAAAATCACTCACAATCCCCCGATTTTAAATCTGAGAACGCAGAAACCCTAAATCCTTGTGAGTGCAATTCCGCTTCGACTCTGTGACTCAAACTCACAAGAGTCGATGGCTCTTGACAAGAGCCGTCGATTCATGCGAGTAGGAGTCACTTTTGGAGGTCTCCGGAGTCCGGCCAAACTCCGGCAAGTCGCTGGAGTTCATCCAAACCACTCTCACGGGTACCCCCCCTTCCTTTCTATTTGTTTCTCTTTTTTTTAATTATGTAAATCATGAAAATGTCATTGTTTAATCACTGTTTCCTTTTTTTATTTCATTGTTTCATTGTTTATGCCTAGATTTATGCTTTCTTCCATTATTTTCTCCTACCTGCTCATATTTCTTCTCGATTAATTCAAGCTCCAAACGGATATTCATGTTTTAGTAACTAGGGCTCTGTGATAATCATGTTCTTATCCTAGGTTTATATCACTGCTTCATATATATATGTTTTTTTCCCTTTGATCTGTCTTGATTAATTGATTCTGCTTGTTTTCTTCCTAAATAATGTTACGAGTTTGTCTGTCTAACTAAGTTAGAATTGGGTTTGCAGATTCGCCTTCTTTACTGTTTTTCGCCTAAGCTATATCATTAAGATATATATATGGGTTTATTAATGGATTCCTATAATAAGCGAGCATGAGTGATTAGCTGTTTACTCAAATTGTTAGATTCATGAATTTATGTGTTAATTGTTGTTATTGCTTCTTCTTGTAAAAAACAGTATCACAGCCTCTATGTGTGTTAATCACCAATGGTTGGCTCATGTATTGTTGAGGTTGGTTTAAAACAATATTTAGCCACAATTAGGTACTGACTTCCAATTAATCATAGGCTAACCTAATTTCAACTCTTAGGTTAGATTGACACATTCAATTGACCTAAACAAACTGCCCTCCTCTATTTCTATTGCTTAATTTCTATAATTTGTTTCTAATAGCTAGTCATGGACACTAAGACCATTAGAATCATCTTGCTGGTTCTAGAAAGTCCTAAGAGGAATTCTAGGATCAGATTAATGTAAAAACCTCAGGGTATAGATGAAATAATCAATCTCGTAGGGGCTAAAATCTGAAATTTACAAAAGATAGGACATCTAGAAGGTCCTAGCACTGTACAGTTGTCCCCTTTGGGCCTGAAAAGGACGGACAACTGTCCGAATGAGAGAATAATCTGATCCTTTAGGGTAGAATATGCCTTTTTGATACCACCCTAAATTACTCTATAAATAGAAAAGGATCCCTACACTCTAGGACATAGAAAAAGATAGCAGCTGCTGCTCACAAACAAAATTTCCAAAACATCAGTAGAAAATAAAGAAAATCTGACTACTTCCTTAGAACAAAAATCCATCAGGGTATTATTTTGGTTCTCAGCTTCTTGTTCTTCCTGGGTATCCTGATTCTGAGAACTTTAAGTGTCTATACTCGAAACTCCTGGGTTAATTTCTTGCTTGGGCTGTTTGGTTTTGGGTTTGCTGTTTGTTGCTGCTGAGTTTTTCTTCTTCTTGCTGATTCCATCTCTGGATGACCTTTATTTGGTCAGGTTTCTTTTGATTATTTTATCATCGAAAGAGGTATGTAACAATGAACTTTAAATGAAATTGTTATACTCAGAATTTGTTGTTAGTTTGATGCTGAAATGTTTGATTCTTGCTATGTTTTTTTTTGAGATTATGTCAAGCTGAATCTTCTTCTTTCTTCTTGGTCTATAAATCTGAAGTAACATTTAGTTGGTATGATGCTAAGGAATCTGTATATATGTTGTGTGTGTAATATCTAAATCCTTAGAATTATTCTGTTTTGATTTTAAGTTGGTTAAAATGCATTGAGTATCATTGGACATCAGTTTTGTGTTAGTCCATTAGTGGAATAATCTGCACTTGGATGTTGAATCTGACCTCTTCTATGGTCAGATTTTTTCCATAAGATTGCAGAAATATGCTTTTGATTGGGTCTCTTTGGTCACTGAAGATATTCAACAAGAAAGTCTCTAGATAGTTGGTACTAGGGTAGATGAGCCTGACTTCTTAATAGTCAAACTCACCCCTTAGTAGTGCATAAACAGTAGCCTAAGGTGTTGGAAATCACCCCCTTATGGATAAAAAATGGGTAATCAAAAGGCTCCTAGGGAAAGTAATCGGAATCCCTTAATATGGTCAGATTTATTCGCTAAAACATGCCTAAAAATCAAAGTCATAGTATCAGTATGAGTCGAAAGTCACAAAAGATGACCTCTATGGAGTTGAATCTGACCCATTTTATGGTCAGATTCAGTCAATAAAAAGGCAGGAACCTGTTCTGTTAAAGTGGTGTAAAGCATCATCAAGGTTAAGTCTAACCTCCTTTATGGTATGACTCATCCTATATATATTTAAAGGTCTGTTGTTACTACTGTCCAAATAGAAAAATTTTGGACTTATACTTTTAGATTAAAAGATGCTTTTATTTGTGTTTCCTTGGTCACTGAAGAGACTCAGTAAACAAGTCTCCATATAAATTTAGAATTAGTTTAGTGTTGGAATTATGGGATTAAAGTCTGACCTATTCATGGTCAGGTTCACACCAAAAGAATGCATAAATAACTCTGCTTTTTAGTATAGTTTAACATAGCATCATCAGGTTTAAACTTGACCTCTTTTCATGGTCCTGTTTTGTCTGGTGGATGCATAGCACACCCAATTATTTGGAGTGTTCCACAGATTACGAAATAGGTCTCGCATGTACAACCTTATAAGAATTCAATTAAGACAACTAGCTTGAAGTCGCCATTTTACTTTCCTCTCTTTTGAAAAAAATGTATTTGCATAGTAGCAATGATGCTGTAATTCTTCTACGTTGTAACCTAAACTGGATTGTACATTTAATTCTATTTAGTGCTCATACTGATTTTCGAAAAGAAGGCTTTAGTAATGTCAAACTTACAATTCGTGTCCTGTTTTCTAAAAGTAGCATGATGACAGTAGATACAAATGGAGTGTATGTTCAAAATTAGCCTGCATAGGATTTTACAAACACTTATTGATTTGGAAACATCTATTTCTGATTTTAGTTGTCTTCAATATAAGTCGAAATTATTTAATTACCCTCAGTTCATTCCGCATCTTATAAATTTTCTGAAACCAACGTATGCATATTTTTACGAATGAATTTCGATTCTAGTAACCTGTGTTTTAAACGACCAAGTCTGAACTGGTAAAGTTGTTCGCGCTACATCCTTCCTTAAAAAGAAACCACAAAGCAGTTCTAGATTACAAATTCAAAAGCATTTAGAATTGGTATGATCTTGGTTTTAAGACTAATCTGTCCAAAACTTTAAATTTCATTTTTGATAACCTGCGCCCTTAAAAATCCCGCGATTTACTTGTGCTTAATCTGGTGAATCCTTGATACATACGAGTATGATTTTCCAAACAATGTCCCTCTGATAACTGGAAAACAACATTAAATGTGCAAATTTTCTCCTAATTATCATTCAGAATTATTGAGTGCAATATTTCTGTTTACACCTGTATCTAGTAGTGTTTAGTTCAAATTACACAAATCCCTTCTTGTTCAATAGCCAAATTAGGATTGGCCAAAAAGATTTGAAATAATTTAGGGCAAAATGTGGCCGTAGCCCAAAATATGTTGTCCTTTAGGCTAATGAATATCATTTTAGGCAATCCTCTAGGTAGAATGATACCTTTAGTTTGGAAAATTTGGTAAAGAATCAAATATTATTCCAAAATCACCATAATCTATACTCGGGAGTGGCAACTCATGCCCCCGACCCTTAACTCCGAACATTAATAAAATGCACATAATAACCACGGGTGCATTTCATGTGACGTGTTTGCCGTGTGCTCAAAAACAACAAGTGCACGCCATCGTGACTTGTTTAAGATAAATCCATAAACATCCTAATTGATCTTAAAACTAAAACACTCTTTCAAAAGTATAAAACATAAAGAATAATCGAACATTGCCTCAAATGAGCATTATAAAACCGTCACGGTCATAGTCCTGACTACGTAATCTACACTTGGGTGCGACGACTCATGTCCCCGACTTCAACTTCAAATTATATTAAAATCACGTGTTGCAATTGCGAGTGCATTTCATGTAGCGTAATTGTAACATGTCCAAAAGCATAACAAGTGCATGTTCTCGTGACTTGTTTTCAAGATAAATCCATACTTATCAAAAGCGGCTAAATTTCAAAGAGTTTAAATCTACAATAGTCTAAAACACGTAATCAATTAGATAATTTAGGCCAAATATTAATAGTTAAGCGATCGTGCTAGAACCACGGAACTCGGGAATGCCTAACACCTTCTCCCGGGTTAACAGAATTCCTTACTCAGACTTCTGGTCCCAGACAACTTAAAACAGAGTCAAAATTTCCTTGGTTTGGGATTTTTAAAATAAAAAGGTGTCCCGGAACATTGTCAAAAATTCGGGTGGCGACTCTGAAAACTAAAATAAATCGCAAATCTGAATGATGTCACTTTAATTGGAAAAGCTCCCTTATTACCCTTTATTTACGTGAAAGAGGAGGTGTGACAGCTCTGGCGACTCTGCTGGGGTTCGAACCCAGAATCTCTGGTTCAGAGTTCAAGAATTCGAGCTTATATAGCTGTTATGTTTTGGCTTTCCTTATCTGATTTTACGTGTTTAAACTTGATGTGCTAATTGCCATATTGATATTTATCTAAATTGCATATAAACTGTGCCGAAACCCTTTTTCTCTATGAGTCTTCTAAATCATCTGGGAAGTGTGCACTTCGTGTGACTTCTTTTCTGTTAGAGTCATCCAAATTTTAGAACGAGGTACGGACAAGTTGCAAAGCCAGTGAAGCTTCTGTATTCCCGGTACGCTGTCCCGACCTCGGCTCGAGCTGTTCGCTCGGGTAAGCCTGGTCTAGAACAAAACCCCAGGATTTAAACTTAGAATAACATAGCCTCATGCCGGATCCCTAGTAGGAACGACTATCTGCATCATGTGCATTTGACTTAGGGGACTCAACACAGGGGTTGGGTTCGTCTAGGACAGGTATACCCGAAATGAAAGACTATCTTGATGCATCTTACCTGCTAAGTGTGCATTTATTTGTTTCAGCTTGTGTGTTGACCGGCTAAAAAATAAAAACAAACAGAAAAACCAAGAGTGAGGTAGAATAGAAATTCACCTTGTTTTGAAACTCCCTGTATTTGAAATATCCCGAGACTCTGCCAAAATTTTTGAAAATGAAGAAGGAAAATAATATTCCAAAACAAAGTGAGTAGGTGTAATCAGTCAAGATTTTTCCGAACTACGCCTTGTTTGATTCTCACCTGTGTGGGATACGTAGGCAACCCTCATCGGGTCCAACCTTATTTTTCAAAATCAAAATATATGGTCCTAAATAAAATTAGGTGACACCATTCTTGCATAAATAGCCAAATTGCCCAAACGGGGCACCGAAAAGCTATTTTTGCAAAAGTAGCCGCCTGTAGTTTTTTCCAAATTTTAACCCAACTAGCGAACACAACCCTAAAAAATTCCTACCCGAAGTATTGAAGAGCCGTATTCGAAAAGATGGTCCATTTCTTTATTACAAAACTTTTTGCAAAAAATAACAGTTTTTCGCATTTGGTCAAAATTCTTATGGCTTTCTTGATCAAAACATTTAAACAAAATGTGTAGGATGAATACAGTTGAAAACATTCCCTTTAGGGCCGTCGAGAAATTTCCTTGGGACTCCATATGTGGTGGAGCGACTTGGGGGAAGTTAGTAGAAAGTCTGTTGTAAAAGCTTTAGGTGGACTCACTGGTTTTCTAAAAATCAAGCCAAGGTTGGACATCGTCGAAGCTCTAGTATCATTTTGGGACCCCGCCCACAACGTATTCCACTTTTCATACTTTGAGTTGACACCCATGCCAGAGGAAATAACGGGGTATGCTGGTCTCAATGACAATCTTAGAAGTCGGTATCCGGTACCCAGGGCGGTAACTCCACATAAGTTCTTGGATCTTTTAAACATTAGTCGGGACGTCCAAGACCCACACCTATCCGAAGGGTTCTACACTTTCTATTTTCTGTACAAACGTTATGTAGATCCTCGGGGTTATGAAGTGGACAACACTGGTCTAACTCACAAGAACCAGGCTAAATGGGAAGCCCGCCGGGGGCTAGCTTTGGTGGTAGCATTCATGGGCACCTTAATATGCCCAAGGAGTGACGGACTCATAGATATCGGATTGGTGGGGATAGCGGATTTCATGATGAAAAAGTCCAATGGCACCCTTATACCGATGGTTTTAGCTGAGATTGACCGCGCCTTGACGATTTGCCAGTCTGGAGGAAAATTCTTTGAAGGGTGCAATCTTCTCTTACAAATCTGGATGATCGAGCACCTCTGTCACCGCCCAGGATACATGAACTACGGCTTAGCCGGTTTGAATTGTATCGAAGAACATGGTACTCGGGTAGAGGGACACGAATTTCCTGAGGGCACAGAGGCCTGGCACTCGCATTTGAGTTCATTGACTGCCGACCGAATCGAGTGGACATTTGGGTGGCTCCCTCTCGGTGAAGTTATCAATATGTCTGCTGAGGTGTGCTGTCTTTGTTAATGGGTCGGCGAAGCATTCAGCCATATGCCCTACATCGGGTCTTACGGCAGTTGGGAAGACAACAGGGTGTTCCACATGATGAGGACTTAAGCCAACAAGCCATTGAGTTATGTCCGAGAGCTGCATTTCCTGAAGACAGGGTCCGTCAGATCTGGAACCAGTGCAGATTTTTAGAGCCTCAGACTCGGGTAAGAAATTTATCCAAGGGGGAAGTGGAGCCTGCCTACACTTCTTGGTATGGCAGAAGAGGCAAAGAGCACCAAGAAACGGAGCGACCTACGAAAAGACCTCACGTGCAGCATTTTACTGAGCAGACACAAGAACACTAGGTTTGGTTAGAGAAGAAAAACAACTACCGGGCTACAATAAGTAAACTGGAGGCCCAGATCAGGGAGCTCAAATTTGAAAGCACTTTACAAACTGTTGCAGCCAAAGGGGAAAAAACTGGTTGAACAAAGAAAATGAGGCCCTCCGGGCTCAGATCCAAAAAATGAGGATAGCCACTAAAAGCCTTGAGAGAAGCAGAGCTGACGAAAAACTTGTCACCAGCCTCAGGCAAAAGTTGTGTAGCTATAGTGATGACCTGGACAAAGCCGAAAAGGATTTGACCCAAGTTTGAGCAAAATTGGCAAAGAATGTAGAAGAAAGAGCAGAATTCGTGCAAAAAATGAAAAGAAAGCATGACCAAGAAGTTATGGGCTTAAAAGAAAGGATGGCCACCTTTGAAAACGAAACGGCCAAGCAATCGAAAAGATTTAAGGCAGAAAGGGAACAGTGCTACATCATGATAGCTCAGTTGGAAGACGAATTGCAACAATGGCAAGAGCAGAGTCACGAAGACGCCCAGGTTTTAGAGGCAAGATCCCAGCAGATCCGGCGTCTACTTCAGGAAAAAGGTATCATCAGGCAAAGGGTCCGGGATATAGCCGATTACATTGTCACCAAATGCCAGGAATGCGAAGATATGACTCGGACCACCTTCTTCTCAGCGGTAATGATCTTCGCCCACAAGATAATGGATGACCTATTTCGCCTCCAGCAAGATATGGTGCGCAGGCCCGTGGCAAGGCCGAATGATGCCCTGCAGTCCCTGGAGCACTAGAAGCACTGATGTACTCTTGATGTTTTCTCGAGTCTGTATTTTGTTTTCCTGTTACAGTCCTGTCTAACTCCACTATAGCTTTTACATTTCCAAGAAAAGTATGTGTTGAGTCTGTTTTGTAATTTTAAATTTCCAAAAGTGGTCTAAAATTCTTTTGTAATAGGAAGTATTTTTTTTCTACTGAATGGAAGTTTTAGAAAAATATTTATTTCCTTCAGATTTATCCCTTGAACTACATAATGATCTGATTCACGCGGCGCCGTGATACGTAGGCAATCCACATAGGATTCGATCATAACCTTAATAAAGGAAACCGAGTAAGGAATAAAAGAGCGAAAAATAATAACAAAAGAAGGAAAAGAGTGATAAAATGACAAAGAAAAGAGAAAATTTCAAAACCAAGAAATAAAGCCGGGATGAAATACGCAATTGTTGCAAAACATATAGAAAACATTTAATTGCCTAGGTGCATTGCATACCCCAAACGTGCGATTCCCTATGTGATAAATGCTTCAACCTAACGTTTTGTTGTTTCAATCTTTTGAGGTGGTTGGTTTTGCGGTAACCTGGCTTCCCATCCTTACTTCACTAGATCAAAAGGGAACATAGAAATGACATCCGAAAGTCATTTATCAATCGTCAACTCTTCCGTGGAAGACCTGAATCCAGCCATCCCAACATCTGAGTCAGCAATAACTGAAGAGAACAGGACTCTACATTGGCGCATACAGGAAATGTGGGACGCATGGTCCAATGGTAGGGAACCACCCAGTACCATCCCGGGTTCCCTAGAGATAGTTCCCAGGACAGGCGGGACCTGCAACATCCCCAAAAGTTACCCAGCCACGCCGTTTGGATATCCAACTATGTCGGCTCACCTTGCCGGAAGACCTTCTGAGGTTCGCGCCAGGACCTGTTTTCCGATGTGTCCTCCAACATCTTCACTACACCACCAATCTCTGCCACGGCTCCACCAACTATCTCTGGGCCAAGCTTCGAGCCACCGGCGTTCACATTCCAAACACTGTCCGTCCATCTGGATACCACTCATGTTACTCCCAATTCATACCCCCAACAACCTCAGTATGAGGTCACTTTGGGACAAGATAAGAAAAGCCCCGAGCACGAAGAAATGGCTCGGAAAATGAAGAGTATCGAGCAGAGCCTCAAGAATATACAAGGGCTAAGCGGGCAGAAAAAACGTCTCCTATGCAAACTTGTACATGTTCCCGCACGTCCACTTGCCTCTCGGGTTTAAAACCCCTAAGTTCAAAAAATATGACGGACACGGGGACCCCATAGCTCATCTGAAAAGGTATTGCAACCAGCTCCGGGGAGCAGGTGGGAAAGAGGAACTTCTCATGGCATATTTCGGAGAAAGCTTGACAGGGATTGCATCAGAATGGTACATGGACCAGGATATATCCCGCTGGCACATATGGGATGACCTGGCACAGGATTTTGTTCGACAATTCCAATTCAACGTGGACATCACTCCCGATAGGAACTCTCTATACAATCTCAAAAAGAAATCCTCAGAAAGCTTCAGAGAGTACACTATTAAGTGGTGCGAGCAGGCTTCCAGGGTCAAACCTCCGATGGATGAGGTCGAAATGCTCAGTGTTTTTCTACAAGCACAGGAAGCTGATTACTTCCAAAATATGATGTTCGCCATGGGAAAACCATTTGTGGAAGCAATCAAAATTGGAGAAATGTGGTCTAAAAATCGGTCGTATCCTGAGCCATTCGGCCATAAGAGCAACCTCCCAGGCTATCCAAAACGGATCCGGGAACACAGCCAACAGAAAGAAGAAAGAAGAAAGAAGAAGGGGCCATGATGGCTTCCGGTGTCAGGAATTCTCGGCAGTACCCAGGTCCATTCTCCAAAACTTCCTAACAATACTATCCTCACCAAGACACAACTTATGCTACTTCCCCTTTTCCTTATGCGGTGATGAACGCTCATCCGCATCCCAGGCTGCAATAATAATACAACCAGAACAGATCTCCACCCCCAAGAAATAACCATTTTCCACCAGCTCCCTATATCCCACGCCCTCCTCAAAACAACTATCCATACAACACCTACCCCCATGAACCACCGAGGAGACCTGACTTCACTCCCATCGGTGAGCCGTATTCAAGACTTTTCCCAAAGTTAGTACAGATGGGGCTTCTGCAGCCCGTACCTCCGACCAGGCAAAACCCAACATCAACGTCATACAAGCGGGGTACCAATTACGCCTACCATTCCGGAGCAGAAGGGCACGACACGGAGGATCGCTAGACCCTCAAATGGGCTGTGGAAAGCCTTATAGAACAAAATAAGGTGGTGTTAAGGGATGAAGAGGCTTCCAATGTGAAAAACAACCTATTGCCCACTCAAAATAATGGGCCCGTCATTGGCATGATTTGCGAAGTCCAGGATTTTGATCCAGCTTTAAAAGCTATCATCGCCATCGTAGACGTGGAGAAAAATCCCAAGGCGGCACCCAAACCAGTCAAGGAAATGAAGAAGAGTAACCCTGTCCCCCAGGCCACGGGGAAGGCTGAAGCCAAGACAAATATGGGACCCTCTAAAGACGCTGTTCTTTACGTCCCCAAGGCACCCAAGAAGGAACAAAGTATGTTAAGTCCTCCCAGAAGGTTACAATTCAACAAAGCAATGATGAACAACCCAAAAATGTACGTGCCAAAGAGGACGTATGTGGCGCGGGGGCAAATAATTTCACCAAGGCTGAATGAGCCCGTGGTTATTAGCCGCGCTTCGCAGACTCCCGTGAAGAATACTACTGTCGTCCCCTGGAATTACAGCAAGACGGTGGTGATGTACAAAGGAAAAGAATTACTGGGGAAACGAGTGAGATAAACTCGTCAGAGAAATACCTCAACCTGGAAGAATTGAACAAAAGAAAGCAGAAACGCTTTCCGCCTAAGAAGCCGATCAGTGCCGAAGAGGCAGAAGAATTCTTCAAAAATATGAAAACCTTTGAATACGCCATAATTGAGCAGCTCAGAAAGTCCCCCACACAGGTCTCACTTCTATCCTTGCTGATAAGTTCAAACGATCATAAGAAAATCCTGATCAAAACACTTAATGAAGCATATGTTCCGACCAAGACCACAATTGAGCAAATGGAAAGAATGGTGGAGCAATTTTTCGAAGTCAACCGAATCTCATTTAGAAAAAAACTTGCCTCCAAAAGGGGCTGCCCACAACAAAGCTCTCTACCTAATTGTTAAATGTGAAGGGTACTATGTGAAAAGAGTCATGGTGGACGGCGTATCTGGGGTTGATATTTTCCCTCTCTCGACCCTACAAAGAATGGAGATCGGGACTGAGAGAATTAGGCCCAACAATGTGTGCGTCCGCGAATTCGATGGCATCAAGAGAGATACAATCGGGGAGATTGATTTGGTCTTGACAATAGACCCTGTTGATTTGAAGTGACATTCCAGGTCATGGATATGGATACTTGATCACGCTCAACTAAGTCTTATAAAAAGACTAAACAGGCGCTGCAAATATAATCTGGGGTATTAAGCCCAAAGTCGAT
>ML357715.1:359-19802 GCA_005239505.1 Nicotiana paniculata | reverse complement strand
TATTTCATGTGTAGGTGAATTCGAGATGGAAACCGAGCTAAATGGATGCAAATACATCGAAAATACACTCACGAGGCGAGGAGGAGTGCACCGGGCTATAGCCAGGCACCAGAGCCCAAACGCCTGACCCTTCCTGGCGTTAGCCAGGTGTTAGAGTTCAAACGCCAGCCTTAGCCTGGCGTTAGCCAAGCGTTGGAGTCCAAACGCCAGCCTTAGCCTGGTGTTAGAGCACAAACGCCAGGCCCCTGTTTCGGTCAATTCTGAGTTTTGACGAGTTTAAGTGTTTCTCGGTTGGAATAGAAGTCTCCTACACGTTTAGGGTTTGTCCTAAACATATAAATAGACCCCTAAAACACAACTTAACGAGGATTGGAAGGAAGACGAAGGATTTGAAGAGAGAAAACCATTGAAGTGACAAAAACATTGATTTTTACATCTTTTATTCATTACTTTGTAGTTCAAGTATGCAAGTCATTTTGAGTTTGATTCTTATAAACATGTCTAGCTAACTTCTTTAATCTAGGGTTTTGGTAGAACCCGTTGGGGATGAATTTGTTGTGATATTAATATATTTTGGTTGATTAATCTCTATTTGTTCAACTACGTTCTTGTTGTAGTTGATTGAAAGGGCCCTCAATTAGCTGTTCCTATTTATTATGTATCTACTTGAGAGAGAGTGCATATTTAGGTAGTTGTTTGAACAACATCACTCCCGGAGTATAGACGAAAGTCATAACCGAGGGTTTAGAGGTTGGATTAGAGATAACGATACCTCGGGTGCAATCTAAAGTGAACTGTAATGCAATCTAGCTAGCGTAACTTGAGAGAGTGCGTCTAGTAAATTATCATAATTACTTGAGAGAGATTTATGGTAGATAGAGTGTTCATGATTGATATAAACGATTAATTAAACTATAAGAAATATCCGAGAAAGAATTCACCAATGGAGGAAACCAAACCTTAAACCTTTATTATCATTATTTACAACACATTGTTAGTAATTGCTAGTTTATTATTATTGTCAGTAGAATTAGTAAAACATCACCAAGTTATATTAAAAAGTCTTGAGAGAATTGATTGAGTAAAAGTTGCGTATTCTGACGAATTAATTGATATGTAAATTCCCTGTGGGATCGACTCTGGGCGTAATATCCCGGATTATAATTGCAACGCCCGCTTAGTCTTTTATTAGACATAGTTGAGCGTGATCAGATATGGTATTAATTATGCACGAGTGGAATATGATGTTGAGCATGATTTATGCAAAAAAGAAAATAACACATTGTCAAGTATTGCACGATGAAAAATGATAAAATGCAGAATTTAATAATTGTAAAGGCATTTTACGAAAGAAACAAAAAGACAAGTCAATTTCACAGTAAAGAGTAATAAAACAAGAAAGAGAAATCGTAAATAACTGAAGATAGGAAAATAAATACACATAAAGTGGGAAGGGGAAGGTATATGAAAGTATTGACGGAATAATAAAGACATGCTTAAAGACTAATTCACAAAAAATCAGGTTCGTTACGGTAAGATCCTAGAAATATCCCCAGTAGAGTCGCCATGCTATCGCGCCTCCTTTTTTCCTCGCGAAATCGGGTTTCGACATTCCTGAGACAACTCCCTTCCTTTTGGGATGGGGTATGGGATTTGAAAAATAGCCACCTAACTGATTAAGGTGCATTAGGACACCTAGAGTAATTCACTCATAAAACTAGTTTGTGTCACCAGAGATCAGGTAAGGGCTCAAATTACCTCGGGAGAAGGTGTTAGTGTCACGACCCAAACCGATGGGCTGCGACGGGCACCTGGTACCTTACTCAACCGAGTACCATCATAACGTATCTTTTCATGTCATACTTTCTTAGATAACTAAGCCGTAAGGCTACCGTAAGATAAGTAGAATACAACACGTGATACCCACTTATATATAAGACATACATGCCTATAAGACCAAAATAACCACTCGTATATTGAACATAGGCCGACAAGGCCATACAATATTTTACGTACATGACATCTGTCTACAAGCCTCTAAGAATACATAATTTTCATAAAGGTCGGGACAGAGTCTCGCCATACCAAACAATACACGTCTAAATCATACTAACCAAACAAGCAACTCTGAAGAAAATGGAGCGACCAATTTCTTCCGCTGAACTGATAGCCTACTTGGAGGGATCTCGACCTGTCTATCGGGACCTGCAGGCATGCAACGCAGCGTCCCCGGGAAAAAAGGACGTCAGTACAAATAATGTACCGAGTATGTAAGGAATGAAAATTAGTAACTAATCGGCATGAGAGAAACATGGAGTAAAAGACTTGACATGTGAGTCTGAGTAACTCTGTAAATCATGAAATACTCATAGTGTCATGCATATGCATATGAATGTCATATCGTGCGTAGGTACATGTGTTCATAACATCATTAAGCCTCTGAGGGCATCCCATCACATCATCTCGGCCACTGTGAGCATAATCATTAACTTATATCAGCTGATCAGGAGGTGGTGCGTATATAACGACGTAACCTTTTACCATATCCCATATATATATAATATACATATATAACGCCATATGGTCATGGACAATGTACATGAATGCAATGCATGACAAGTACGTCAAAAAAATCTTTCAAAGTGTCATAAAACATTATGCCTTTGATTAATATCATGACATAAACTTTATCAACTTATGTATTTTATGAGACCCATGAACAGATGATAGAACAATATGACGCATAGAGAATCAATAACATAAGCATATCTAATATTTCTATGAATAGAGTCATGTATGGAAATTGTGCATTTTCTCGTTTCGTTCGTGTCAAATAGCTCATGCCAAAAGAAAGAAGGGATAGCCTTAACATACCTGGAGTACGAAAAATCCGTATGATATTCTTGGGAAATATTGCACCGTATTCCCTAAGAATCACAAAATCTCATGTCGACTTAAGCTGCTATGAAATTAAATGCTCCATCTTGTGTTATTTTAATCCATGAAAGAGATATCTAATCCTTCTAACCATTTCCACGTTCTTGTATTGGCATGCTAAAGAGCTAGGTTCACTAGAAAAACATAACAACTAGGAATAGAGTTTCATCAATGGTAAACATGTACTAAACAAGAGTTTCTGGATTTCAAAATTGATTCCCACTTTACCTATCACAAAGTCACTAATAAAATTAGTGGCCAGCCAAGAATTTATGAATTCTAATCTTTCGGTGCATGCAAATATGTGTGCAGATTTGTTTCCACCTTTCAATTTGGGTTATGAGTCACTTTGTTTGAAGGGTGGGCTGCCACATGGGGCTCTTAATTTATCCAAGGATTTTAACTAATCTCCCACTAAAAATTATTAATTACCCAATTATCCACATAATTAAGAATTATTTCCACTTACTTAAAATACTACTCACTTTTCACATACCTCGTACACCTTACTATCATGGCCATGTGGCACCTTGTATAGTACTAGTCCATAAATACCGGGTATTTTGGCTCGGGCCGTAATTTATCCCAAAATGTCAAATTTCGACGAAATTCATTTTCTTCGATTTTCTTACCCTCTCACTTTTGCGAATTTACTCATCACTTGTTTGAAATATTATAATACTTATAATCACACAATAATCTCATTCCCGAACTTACGTCAATTACCTTACGACGAAACTTTAACATACGAAAATACGGAATGTAATATCTTATTTCGGAGCTTATCTCAATTTACTTATGGCATATTTCCATGTACGAAAACATGGGGTGTAAAATCATTCCCCCATTTGGAACATTCGTCCTTGAATGTTAACTGATGCACTTATCATTCTCATAACCCATAGCTCTTGAGAATACTTTAACACTCTTCTTGCCATTTAGGCAACTGTTCTTTGAACAAATCCAAAGGCCAGGGCATTCCCCCCTTTAAGCCTCTTTCTCACACCACGACTTGTAGTCGGAATCCTTCTAATATCGTAAATGTTTCTACCTTCTATCATCCAGCTTATACGACTCTAACTTTGTATGTGCGCCTATGCGACGCTTCTCTCCCCTTTCCTCAATCAGCAATGATAGAATAAAAATATTACACGACAGAGAATATGTAAGTGAAACTGTTCCTAACTTCGTAGCCTTTGGAAGATAAGTACAGACGTCTCTGTACCGATCCTCCAGCTCTTAGCCAATCCTTAGGCCTCACTTAGTGAACATATACAAAATTATGTCCCTCCTGGCGTCATTTATCTTTATTATATCTAATTAGGCCACACTATTCCATAATTCTTACTTCCCTTTATTGTTATTGAGGTCTGATACAGAACTCCAGGTTACTTTCGTTACTTATCCCATATGCATAAAGCCAAGTCTTTTAATGCTTGTTCATTACTATTCGTCTTAAGAAGGATGGTCTAATATCATCTCGTATCTTTTATCCATCCTTTGTCGATTCACCTCAATGTTGATCTATAATCTTCCATTGATAACTTGAAACTTCTTATGTAATACATTTCCATTAGGGCTTATGCTGTATCGAGGAATATTTGAAGTGATTTTCCTGATCCACTTAGGGGCGATATTGTACTTCTATAACCCTATATCATATCATCCCAATGTGATTCACCTTACGTGGGTATTTTAATCCCGTATTATTCATGAAATCCTCTTTAAATCATTACTCAACTGAAGGCCCAAAGGTCATCCTTTATCTATCATATTTACACCATTTTTCTACTACCAGGGTAGAATTCCATTTTTTTCTAGATATTATTAGTATTAGACTCCTTTGAGATTATTCAGGTTATACTGAGCTTTCTATAACTTAGAAGAACCATCAGCTCCCTTGTTTTCACGGGCTTAATCCCGGGGACTTATTCGTTTTCGTCACCTTCTCATTTCCCCTTTTCTTATCCTTACTCCTGTATTTCTAAAACCTTGTCATTTTATCATACTTTAGGTTACGACCGATTTCCTTATGCTTTTCTGGAACATCTCGTCTTTTACTCTATAATTAGACCGTTTGGTACATTAAAACCATAGGCTGAAAGATACGCTACTAACGATGACGCTATTATTCCTGGATACTGAATCCCCGTGCTTCTAGCATTTTATCAGAAGTATGGACTATTCACAACCTTCTACATTTGACTATTTCTTACATTGTTCACCTTTACCTTACTACCTTAAAATCTTGCATCGTGTCTTCTATCTCTTTCATGACCTCCCTTCCACATAGGTATAATTTACCTCCACAACCTGAAGCTCTATCATAATACTTGCACCTCTGGTGCATACATAATCCAGTAGGAGCTTCATACTGATTTCTTATGAGGCTGGTACTCTTCAGTTGGCTTCATCATAGAGCCGTTATAAAATATGGATAATGTACTATGTCTCTTATACCTCTGCTATTTAAGAGTGATCCTAAGGTCTATAATTCTCTTGGTCCACTCATGTTTTACTTAGTTGATGTAACTCTTTAGTCTCCTCTTTTTCTGATCAGCCTTTATGTAGTCTTAAGCTATCTTCTGATCTGCGACTCGTAGCAGTAGTTATTACTTTAGCCTTTCATGAGCGCTGAGGGATATCCATGATATAATCCTTTAACAATGAAATCTTTCGTCTATGACCTGGGCTCAATTCTTTCTTTTAACGTATATTTACCAGAATCTTTTACGGTTGTATATGCTGCTTGAATAAAACTCCAATGTAACGACCCGACCAGTCGTCTTGAGCTCTAGCACGTCGTTCAGCAGTTTGAAGTCATGAGCAGCTTTCTTTCAGGTATTATGAATTGTAGGTGTGGTCGGAATTGAATTTTGGGAAGTTCGGAGTCAAATTGGAAAGAAAATTCTCATTTCAGAAGCCTTAAGTTGGAAGAATTGACTAAGACTGCAATTTGAAGTAAACGACCTCGGAATCAGGATCCGAAGGTTCCAACAAGTTCGTATGATGATTTCAGACTGGGGCGTATGTCCGGATCGGGTTTTGGATAACCCGAAAGTGTTTCGGCGTATATTGTGGAAATTAGCATTTTAGAAGGAATGTCACAAGTCTGGATTGAAGTGCATTTCGGTGTTATTGATGTTCGTTTGGGATTCTGAATCTAGGAATAGCTTCTTATAGTGATTTTGGAGTTGGAAGCGTGATCGGAAGTGAATTCGGATGTCCGCGGGTCATTTTGAAGTCATTTGGCTAAAGATAGAAATTTGAAGGTTTTTGAGAAGTTTGACCGAGAGTTTGACTTTTTGATATCAGGTTCGGACTCCAATTCTGAAAGTTGGAGCAGGTCCGTAAGGTCGAATATGACTTGTGTGCAAAATTTGGGGTCAATCAGACATGGTTTGATAGGTTTCGGTATCAGATGTAGAAGTTTGAAATTTCAAAGTTTATAAAGCTTGAATTGGAGTGCGATTCATGATTTCGACGTTGTTTGATGTTATTTGAGCCCTTGAGCGAGTTTGTATCATGTTTTGGGACATGTTGGTATAATTGGTTAAGGTCCCGAGGGCCTCGGGTGGATTTCGAAAGGTTAACGGAATGAATTTCAGACCAAAGAGTTGCTGAAATTTTCTGTTGAAAGCTGTTTTGACAGCAACTAGTGCAATCGCGGAGCTGAATTTGGAAGCTTATATCTCGAAATATATAAGAATTCTGAAATTTTGCAAAACATAAAACTTATAGACCTTGCATTCTAGTTTCCAGAAAGTTATACCATTCATGATGTGGACATTTTATCAGGGAGCTCAAGGATGGATTTTTACCAGCAACACTAGGTAAGTGATTTCTTCCTATTTTTGAGTTAAATATGTGATCTTACATGGATTTAGACATGGAAAATTAGTATAAATTTGGGATTTTTTGAGAAAACCTAGAAGTTGGAATTTTTGACTTTCACCATGAATTTGAGCATGAAAATTAGAGTAAATTGTATAATTGGGTTAGTAAAGTTATGGATAGAATTTATCTTTGGGAAATTTCGGAATCTGGACACGTGGGCCCGAGGGCATTTTGGTCAATTTTTTGAGCGGAGTTGCAAACTTATATAATTTGAATTGTTAGAAGTATTAGAGGAAATTTTTATTGGTTTGCCCGTTATTTAAATAGTTTTGGGGCATTGTGCATCAATTGGAGTCGTCGGAAGAGCTTGGAATACGGTTATGGAATTTTGGAGCGAGACAAGTCTCCTTTCTAGCCTTATAAGGGTAATTGTCCCCATAGGTGAAATAATTAAATATGTGCTACTATTTGTGGGGGCTACGTACGCACGAGGTGACGAGAGTCCGCACGTAGCTACTATTATGCTTATGTTTGGGTAGTCTAGGACCTGAAAGCATGTTTTATTTGTTGTACTTGTAACTTTACTGATGAAAATAAAGTGTTTAAACCTTATCGAACTTGATAAATGAATTTCTGAAAAAGATTTAAATACTATTTTTGTGACCATTAAAAGAGAAATTTTCATTTACTTGAGTACTTATTTTCCCGACGTAGTCGGGGTGGACTGTTTGAATGTGCATGATTGTGTGTGACCACTTCGCTATTTATATTCTACGAGCGGGGTGATTTCTTCCACTACTCTCATGGGAGCGGTTCGTACGCCACAGTGGCTTAATAGATGCATCTACGGTCCGAGTCGTTCGACCATTCGGCAGTGCACAGTTTACATTTATGTTGGTTTGGGCCGTTCGACCCTCGGCAATGCTTGCGCATGATATTTACTGCGTATTTGCTGTGATTTTTACCTGATTACTGGCCTGGAAATTTAATATTTTCAATTGAAATGATGAGGATTTTAAGAATACTAAATGTGAAAGAAGTTGCTATTTCTTGTCGCTACTTGTTAACTTGCCTATGATATCCATGCTTAGTGTCACCCTTGATTTCATTAAATTGAACTCTAGCAAGTGTCAAATTCGACCTCTTGTCTCTACTTATTCGAGGTTAGGAGGGATACTTACTGAGTACACATTGCTTTCGTACTCATGCTACACTTGCGGTGCATTTTTATTGCACAGGTACATTCAGAGCTAGTGGCCCTGTTTGACGCAGTCATGTGGCTGACTTGGAGACTTAGACGAGTTGCACCATCCGGAGACGACCCGTAGCCGACAGAGTCCCCCTCATATTGTATTTATTTTCATTTTAAATTCCTTGTCCAATTTGTATTTCGGACAAGCTTTGTAATATTTGTGAAATTCTTAGAATTTGCTCACGCACTTGTGACACCGGGTTCTGGGATGTGTTTGGGATATATTTTATAAAAATATAATATTAAATTTTCGTATTTACTTAGCGGATTTTATTCAGTTATTATGTAATAAAGTGAAAGGTAATGATTTCAAAAATGCTAAAACAGATTTAACTTAACCATTTAATGATTGGCTTGCCTGACAGTGGTGTTCGACTCCATCACGACCTTATGGATTTTGGGTCGACAACTTGGTATCAGAGCACTAGGTTCCCTTAGGTTTCACGAGTCAGGAGAAAGTCTAGTAGAGTCTTGTGGATCGGTACAGAGACGTCTGTACTTATCTTCGAGAGGCTACAAGGCTGTTAGGAGTACTTCCTTCTTGATTCCTCATCGTGCGATTCGATTCCTTTAAGGCTTATGCCTATGCTCTTCCTACTCAATCTTATACGTCGTGAAGCACTTCCTATTAAACGTGGATTTGAGGAATTGAAATGGTGCGAGATGTTTTCCATGTGTAGTTGGTTGGGGCAGATGTTGTTGCCCTACAGAAGAATATTATGTTGTTTCAGTTCAGTTGCTGTGTTTCTGAGAACTTTGAGGCTATGCTCAGATTGTTATAATGCTTATGATTGGTTATCACATGGTGTTGATATGATGGTAGAATGCTTGCCCATATGTCGAGGTAATGAATGACTTGAAGGGAGGTCTTCTCAGAGCATAATTTCGAGATTTTAGTATTTTAGTTTCGACAGAGGAAGGGCAATTGGACTATGAATGTTCAAGTCTGGGGGATAAAGTAATAAGACTTGGTGTTATTAAGTGAGGTGGAGTTTTCATTGATGATGTGATATCACTGTTTTGATCGAATAGAATATGTTAAGTTCGCCGGTGTTATAGTTCTTCGGTTGCATTGGGTCAGAGTGTTGTGAAGTAGTATTGAAGAAGCGGTTGCCAGAGATCGTGGTGTGTGGTGGTTCAGAAGTGAATAGTTATTTCTAATGAAGGCAGCTCAAGAAAGATGATCTTCGGAGAGTTTAAATTCGCGGTGATCTGCTAGTTTAAGAGCTACAGAGAACGATATTGAATTGGGCAGCATACGATGAAAGAAGACATGTGAGAAGTGCCAGGCGGCGACTAAATTTCTAAAAGGCCAGGCGTAAGAAAAGGAAGTCAGGTAGTGCTTAAAGGAATGAGGTTAACCAAAGTGGGAGAGCGGCAGCATAGTGGTGAATTAGAAGATATTGTAGCGCATTTAGTAGATGTCCATGAAGGGCGGACGGACTGGTAAAGTTGATGAATGAGAACATGCTTAGGATGGGGTATTGATGTTGTAGAGAGTGTGCAGTACAACGTCGTTGGAAGGTGTCAGTTGGTAATTTCCACATGTGGGTTATCTCTTGTGGGCAGGTTAGCGGTCGTGTAGTTGGCAAGTTTCTGCAAGGAATTCTAGTGTTTATTCGATGGGAGGCCGAATATGTGAATGATGCTAGGGAACTTGAGTATTTAGGGAATGTCAACAGAAGAATTTAGAAGGATTTCGGTGGGGTCCAGAGTGGTGTAAGGAGTAGCTTCGGGCTAAGTGGGAGAGTCCCATCGCCTGCAATTGGGTTGCAGGATTATCTTCTCATGGGATTACGGATTATCGGTGTATTGGAAAGTTATTGCACCTAATAGGAAAGGAGTAAAATGGTAATTATGCATGGGATTTGATAAATGTGTTTAAAAGTTGGCCCTATTGGACTAGGGTTAGGCGTTGGAAGATTCAGAATTTATGCTTAAGGCATAGGCGAGTTGTTAGGGTAGTGAATCAGTCAGGTGCTTCATTAAAATGGTTTTCGTGTGCCAGAAGAGCCTTGGAGTTGATTGTATTCGGGGCCAAGTCATAGTGGGTGACTCTCAATAGCGGTCCTAGCAAACTCGAAGGTTAAGAATGCAGTGTTTAAGGGTTTCAGGCAGCAGTATGATTAAGAATCGAGCTTTTGCAGTATAATTTCTGATAAAGGGAAAACGGTTGGATTGTTCTATATATTTTTCAGCGTGCAGGATAGTATTGAGGGAGTGAGAGAAGTAAGCTCCGGGGTGTAGAAAGATTATCAGAAGGGTGTGAGACGGTTTGTGGGATTGAGATAACATGGCCTCGTGAGTCAAGGCCACTCGGGATGATTGAGGATTGAGTTTGTTATGAGTTGAATGGGCTTAGTATTGTTTCTGAGGAGATTAAGGATGATTAAGAGAAGATAGATTGGTTAGCCATGGTTGGAATGGCACATGTGCGACAGTGATCAGTTCCTTCAATATGATTAAGTTATGCATGTGGTTTGTGCGGGTGTGTGCAAGGCTTTTCGGCCGCCGTAATGGATTTATTTGGAATCATTCAAGTATTATGGTTTGTCAGGTTTAGGCAGATCTCGGAAGGATCATGGGGGTATAGACTATTCCCTGAGCATTTTCCTGTTTTGTGATTATGAGAATTCACTCGTGTGTTGTTATGGTTGTCTTGAATTGAGGTGAGAAAAGAAAAAAAAGGTTTCTATATGAAGAGGTGTTCACCCTATTAGTGGTTCCACAGTTATGATGGAATTACTGCGCTATCTCATACTGGCATGCAGGTGCAGTAAGCAGTATGTAATTGTAAGTAAGGATCAAGATTGCGGTTCGGTGTTGACAAGGATGTCATGAGATCGGGTGAGCAAGAAGAAGGGATTTGAATGTCTAGAGTAAGTTGGTGTTGTCTCTAGTGTCACTTGAGTTCGGTGTTTGGTGAAAGAGGCTTTGTATCCTGGTCATGGGTTCTTGGTGTGTTTTGCAGTATTACTATGGTTGGTGGTATGGATGTGTAGACTTGTTACCTCGTGGTAAAGGTCGTGGATGCATGACCACAAGAAGATCGTATGAGTGTGACATGTAGTCACGTAATGGATTGAAGATTTAGATTGAGTATAAGGAAGTGTAATATTTCTTATTTGAGAATTTATGCTTGGGAGGCGTTCAGTTCATTGTGTTGTGGATTGTGGGGTGTTTTTCCCGGCTATGATGGTTGTTCTTGCATGTTATGAGAAGAAGTGGGTTATTATGGACCTAGGTAAGGCTATCAGCCTAGTTCGGTGCGAGCAGAATTAGCTTGAAGTGTGTGAATGGGTTTAAACAGGATTATGGGCTTCATGTGAGGCAGATGTGTTCCTTTAAGTATAGCGCTCCTCAAGGAGGGGTACTGGGATATTGAATGTTGTTCCATCTTTGTTCATTTCATGTAAGGTTATTATTGTGCCGTGTGAGTTGTGAAACGGCTTGATAAATTCATATGTGTTAAGACTCAGCGTAGTGATGATGTTATGTGAGCAGGAGGGCTCTTGAGATTTCAGAGTCTATATATATATATATATATATATATATATATATCGCACCTCAGTTGTGCTTAATTTTTGTAGCATATGGCTCTATCAGTCTCCGCAGGATGGTATTATGCACTTAGCATGCTTACGACCGGTATTCAATAATTTGTAATGGTGAGAAATTTAGCTCTGTGTATATCTCCTTATGTGAATTTTATGATGGGATCGGGTGGCATGCCGCCACGAGTATGTTATTTGGATTGGGTTGCACGCCGCAACAGGGTGATGTTCAGTGAGGTTCCTATATTTATTTTTCTTGTGTTTTGCTTCCTCTTTTATAAAGAAATCCATGTTAGTTGCGTGATTTGAGTATTCCCTTCCTGAGTCATTTCCTTATGTATCATGTTCGAATTGTGGCCTATTGGCGCATTGTGGCATCGTGTCAGACTGTTGGTCATGTATGGGGTGATTGGTTGTCTGAGCATCTCATACTGGGTGAGACGAGGCTATTGGATCAGGGATCATTGCGATAAGATTTTGTGAAGTATGGTAAAGAACAAAGGCCAGTATTAGCGCAGTAATGAGGTGATGATTTTAGTCAAAAAGGATATAATCAATGTTTGGTTAACTCTGAAATTGGTTAACAATTTCTACACATCTCCTCCATTGTGGTGGTATCATCAGTATTATAGCAGGATGTATATGTATATCAGCAGATGCATTGGGAGCATCAGATTCATTGAATTTTGGCTATTAAGGTTCGTGTAACATCATTGTGGTTAGATGGTGAATTATGCGGTGCATGGTGCTAACTCAGCAAAGGTATGCAGTCGTGTTTTGGTACCTCGTGTGGTAGTTGATACGGATTTTATATATTGGAAACAGACCTGGCAGAGAATTTCAGGTGTTGGAACTGGGTTCTGAGCTTATTGTATGGATAAAAGAGGATATCTTCAGATTTGATCAAGCTAATATACTCAACTGGGTTGTGGTAGCATGGGTAGGTGCACCAGGTGTTAAACAGTGATTTCAGATAACTCCATAGCAGTTCTTGGCACGTTCGAGGACGAACGTATGTTTAAGTGGGAGAGAATGTAACGACCCGACCGGTCATCTTGAGCTCTAACGCGTTGTTCAACGGTTTGAAGTCATGAGCAGCTTTGTTTCAGGTATTATGACTTGTAGGTATGGTCAGAATTGAATTTCGGGAAGTTCGGAGCCAAATTAGAAAGAAAATTCTCATTTTAGAAGTCTTAAGCTGGAAGAATCGACTAAGACTAGAATTTGGAGTAAACGACCTCGGAATCAGGATCTGAAGGTTCCAGCAGGTTCGTATGATGATTTCGGACTGGGGTGTATGTCCGGATCGGGTTTTGGATAACCCGGGAGCGTTTCGGCGTATATTGTGGAAGTGAGCATTTTAGAAGAAATTTCATAAGTCTGGGTTGAAGTGCATTTCGGTGTTATTGATGTCCGTTTAAGATTCCGAATCTGGGAATAGCTCCGTATGGTGACTGTGGAGTTGGGAGCGCGATCAGAAGTTAATTTGGAGGTCCGTAGGTCATTTTGAAGTCATTTGGCTAAAGATAAAAATTTGAAGGTTTTTGAGAAGTTTGACTGAGTGTTTGACATTTTGATATCGGGGTCGGATTCCAATCCTGAAATTTGGAGCAGTTCCATAAGGTCGAATATGACTTGTGTACAAAATTTTAGGTCAATCGGACGTGATTTGATAGGTTTCGGCATCGGATGTAGAAGTTTGAAATTTCAAAGTTCATAAAGCTTGAATTGGAGTGTGATTCATAATTTCAACGTTGCTTGATGTGATTTGAGGCTTCGAGCGAGTTCGTATCATGTTTTGGGACATGTTCGTATAATTGGTTAAGGTCCCGAGGGCCTCGGTTGATTTTGGAAAGTTAACGGAATGAATTTCGGACCAAAGAGTTGCTGAAATTTTCTGCAGAAAACTGTTTTGACAGCCACTAGTGCAATCACGGAGCTGCATTTCGAAGCTTATATATCGAAATATATAAGAATTCTGAAAATTTGGAAAACATAAAGGTTGTATCCCTTGCATTCTAGTTTCCAGAAAGTTAAATCATTCATGATTTGGACATTTTATCAGAAAGTTATGATCGGTTGAAGATGGCTGGTGGAGCAGTGTCGACAGAATTTTCTGATGCATGGAGCCGACTTTAGAAGCTCATATATCGGAATATATAAAGAGTTATATGGTGTACAATATATCAAATTAAAGATATTCAAGTCTAGTTTCTAAATCTTTAAACTGTTTTTCATTTGGATATTCTTACAAAGAGTTATGGGCGTTTTAACAGAAGGTGTACAGCAAGGAAAAATTATAATAGGATGTACAACCTGCACAGCGTAAGGTACAACTCGATGAAGCCTAGGTAGATTGTTTTAAACACGAGTTTTGGCCCATTTCCTTCATTTATTTCATTTGGTTCAGACGATTTTGGAGAGCTCAAGGAGGTATTTTCACCAAGCAACACTAGGTAAGTGATTTCTTCCTATTTTTGAGTTGAATATGTGATCTTACATGGATTTAGACATGGAAAATTAGCATAAATTTGGAATTTTTGGGGAAGACCTAGAATTTGGAATTTTGGACTTTTACCATGAATTTGAGCATGAAAATTAGAGTAAATTGTATAATTGAGTTAGTAAAGCCATGGGTAGAATTTATCTTCGAGAAATTTCGAAATCCGGGCACGTGGGCCCTAGGACATTCTGGTCAACTTTTCGAGCGGAGTTGGGAACTTATATAATTTGAATTGTTACAAGTATTAGAGTGATTTTTATTGGTTTGTCCGTTATTTGAATAAGTTTGGAGTGTTGTGCATCAATTGGAGTCGTCGGAAGAGCTTGGAAGCCGGTTATGGAATTTCGGAGCGAGGTAAGTCTCCTTTATAACCTTTGTAAGGGGGAATTTTCCCCATAGGTGAAATAATTAAATATGTGCTACTATTTGTGGGGCATGCGTACGCACGAGGTGACGAGAGTCCACGCGTAGCTACTATTATGCTTATGGCCGGGTAATCTAGGACCTGAAAGCATGTTTTCTTTGCTATACTTGTAACCTTATTGATGAAAATAAAGTGTTTAAACCTTATCGAACTTGGTAAATGAATTTCTGGAAAAGATTTAAATACTATTTTTGTGACCATTAAAAGAGAAATTTCCATTTACTTGAGTACTTGTTTTCCCGACGTAGTCGGGGTGGACTGTTTGAATGTGCATGACTATGTGTGACCTTTTCGAAATTTATATTCCGCGAGCGGGGTGATTTCTTCCACTACTCTCATGGGAGCGGGTCGTATGCCACGGCGGGTTAATAGATGCATCTATGGTTCGAGTCGTTCGTCCCTTCGGCAGTGCACAATTTACATTTATGTTGGTTCGGGTCGTTCGACCCTCGGATGTGATGACTCGACCTGTCATTTTTGGAATTTAAGCTCCGATCAGTGGTGTAAAGTCATAAAAAGCTTCACGTTTTGTATGTCGACCTGCGTACGTGGTTAGATTCAATTATCGGGAAATTCAGACTCGAATTGTGAGAAAAAATTTAGTTTTGGAAGCTTAAGTGATGAAAGTTGACCGGAAGTTTGACTTTTGTGTAAACAACCTCGGAATGAGTTTTAATTAATGTCAACAGCTTCGTATGATGATTTTGGACTTAGGCGCGTGTCCGGAATTGGTTTAGGAAGTCCGTAGAGTGATTTGAGGTAATTTGGCGAAAGTTAGAATTTCAGCAATTTCAGCAGATAGGTGAAATTTTGATATCGGGCTTGGAATGGAATTCTGAGAGTAGCTGTAGATCCTTTGTGTCATTTGGGTCTTCTTTGCAAAATTTCATGTCGTTCCGGGTTGATTTCATAGGTTTCGACGCGAGTCTTGATTTTTGAAGTTGTGAAAATTCCTAAGTTTGATTTTTTGTTTGATTCGTCGTTTTAGTGTTTATTATATATGTTTTGAAACCTCGAGCGAGTCCGTGTTAGGTTATATGACTTGTGTGTGTGGTTGGACGGGGTACCAGGTCCCCCGGGTGTGTTCTGAATAGGCTTCGAGTCTTTTTTCTCCTTTTTGGCACTGCTGTTTTGTCTACTGTCCTTCCTTCTATGTGATTGTGAAGGCTGAGCGGTAATTGCATTGTATCAATTTGGACCACCCAGTTTTTCTTAATCGCGAAAGTCCATCATTTTCTCCTTCATGTTTGCTTCCACTTGCACGCGATCGCATAGTGAATCCATCTGTGGGCATCAGGTCATTCTTCTACACGATCGCATTCCGTGCTTCGCGATCGCGTAGTATAGCATTGAGGCAGAATATATTTCCTTATATGTGATCAAAGATGTTCCTTCGCGATCTCATAGAATCATTTATGGCCAATAATATTTTCCTCTACGCGATCGGATACGTAGTCTCGCGATGCTTTAAATACCTGGGCAGAATATAAGTTTCCCACAATCGGGGGTTTCACCATTTTAAACATATTTTGACTTCTAGAACTCGGTTTTGGGCGATACGTTGAGGAATTTTCATACAAATCGAATGGGTAAAAGTTCTTCCACTAGAATTAAATATATTTCATGAATTAGTTCTTGTTTTTATCATTTAAATTGTGTTTTGCGTTGAGGGGATAGTGGGTTTTGAAAGAAAACTTCAAAAATGAAAATTCATGATTTGAATGACCAAATGTTATCGGAATTGGATAAATTTAGTATGGGTGAACTCATATTGGAATGGGTAATCGAAATTTGTAAAATTTGTCGGGTTCCGAGGTGCGGGCCATGGGTCGACTTTTGGTTGATTTTTATAAATTTACAAAGATTGAAACTTTATTATTCGGAATCGTTCCTTATACATTTTATATGTATTTTGAAGTTGTTTTAGTTGATTTTGAGCCGTCAGGAGGCCTTCCTGCCCGAGAAGTCTATTTTTGAGTATCGGGTTGTCATCTTTGAGGTAAGTATCTTGCCTAACCTTGTGTGGGAGAAGTACCCCTTAGGATTGAGTCTTCTATGTTGATTGTAGTCCGCGTACGCAGGGTGACGAGTGTGTAGTCGAACTTATTTTCAAATAGATTGTCCGTTAGGGCGTTTTGGGTCTTATGTTCCCCTTATATGAATGGAACTTGTTATATCTAAATTCCTAATTCGTAATCTCATCTCCTCATGTTCAAGTTACAAGTACTTGCCTAGCATTCCTTGTTTCTTATATGATCTTAATTGACTTAAATGAAGACTTTGTTTTTTCCTACCGTTATGTTATGTCTTCCTTCATATGCTGCCTAATTACTGAGAATTGTTCAAACTGAGTTTATTCGGTGAAGCTAATTGTCTAAGTGAGATTGGTTATAGCTGATTCCCTTTGCCGGGATGATTTAGTTTCTTGGTCGCGAACTTGAATGTATAGGATCGTTGTTATATTTGTCTTGTTTTTCCCTTCGTTATGTTGTTCTCTCTCTGTGTTTGGCATTCCTCTCAGTGGCTACTTCTTATGATCAAGGTGTTACCATTTTTGTGACTTAAGTCTTTGTATTGATTTGCTCATCGCACTTTGTATTCGGCCTTGTTTGCTTTCGCGTCGGTTGTGGAAATATATGTTGTCTCTGTCGCATTATGGTTGTTTTCCTTAGTGGCTGCATTGCATATTAAAATTGCATATTAAATTTGTCTTGCAGAATGATGATATTTGAAAGAGAAGTACTTGGCAAAATATATTTTGAACATCACATGTTTTGATTATATTTGAAAGAGTAGTACTTGGGAAAATATATTTTGAACATCACGTGTTTTGATGATATTTGAAAGAGCAGTACTTGGGAAAATATATTTTGAACATCACGTGTTTTGATGATATTTGAAAGAGCAGTACTTGGCAAAATTTATTTTGAACATCACATGTTTTGATGATATTTGAAAGACCAGTACTTGGGAAAAAAATATATTTTGAACATCACGTATTTTGATAATATTTGAAAGAGCAGTACTTGGAAAAATATATATTGAACATCACGTATTTTGAAGATACTTGAAAAAGTAGTATTTGGGAAAGTGTATTTGAACACCCCGTATTTGAAGAGACTATGTTATAAAGATTTCTCTTTATAAAAATATATAAATATACATTCACTTTAAAGTTTTCAAAATGAACTCACGATTGATGTAGTGCTGAGCTGCTTGTGTTTCTGTTGGATTGTAGTTCCCGCCATTTGGATTGCATCCTTCCCTTTCTCTTTGCGTATTCCTATTATGTTGTACGTTGATCGTGATTATTGAATTTTCTTCCGTGTTATTCGATTGTATCTTAAAATACATTGAGAAATCTTTAGATTGATATGTTAGTTCGGTCATTTATACATCTTGCCTTTTTACTTATTAGACCGGTGGTGTCTTGACCAGCCCTCGTCACTACTTTACCGAGGTTAGTCTTGATACTTACTGTGCACTACTGTGGTGTGCTCATACTACACTTCTGCACATTTTGTGTGCAACTTCAGGTTATGGTTGTTGGTAGCTGTGCAGATCGTTGCTGAGGAGACTCAAGGTAACCTGTTGTTACGTTCGCAGGATTCAGAGTCACCTTCCTGTTTTATTTTATTCAATTGTAATTACTTATTCCTAGACAGTTGTATGTAGATTTGATAGAAGGATTTCGTAGAGCTTATGACTTGTATTTTCTGGGTTTTGGGAAATTGTAAATTCTGTCAGGATGTCTATATCGAGACTGTTATAATTCCTTTATTATTGTTGTTGTTCAGTGGAAATGTTAGGCTTACCTAGTCCCTAAGACTAGGTTCCATCACGATACCCAACGAAGGGAAATTTGGGTTGTGCAATGTTGGTATCAGAGCTCTAGGTTCATAGGTGCTACGAATCATAAGCGGGTTTGGTAGAGTCTTGCGGATCAGTACGGAGATGTTTGTACTTATCTTCGAGAGGCTACGGAACTATCAGGACAATTTTACTTCCTTCATTCCTATCGTGCGAGTTCATTGATCTTAAAGTTTGAAATTATCGTTCCATCCTCTCACCGATGGTGAGGACACGAGGGGCAGTTCCAAATGATGTTACCCCGAAGAAAATGTCACAAGGGTCAACGAGGAGCACGTGTCGCAGTTAAGATGCCTACCAGAGCAGCCGTTAAGGAGTCGCTAGTAGTCCTAGTTAGGGGGTAGGTACTGGGGGTGCATGTTGCTACCCCGGACTTCAGAAGACCGGAGCGCAGTTTTGAGTACAATTGGTACATCGGCTCAGGCAGGGTTGATTCTAGCGCACCAGTTGCTTCACAGATTAGGGGAGGAGTTCAGATTCCCACCATCTACACTCCAGAGCAGCGAGATCATATTGGTCAAGTTCCAGTTGTCATGGCAGTACGGCATGTGGTTTCAGTTCAGCTTGTGGTGAGGAAAGCAACATCGGAGGTAGAGCATCTTGGGATTTAGAGGTATTCTGGAGACGAGCGAGATTGCTTTTGTCACGTCTCAAGTCCAGAGTAGTGGGGTGATCAGCGGTGGAGGCATATAAGTTGGGGTAATCTGGCCGAGTTAGCTTCACTAGCATGGATTCAGTCTTTCGGAGATGCTTTGAGAGAGTTTCACCTCAGATCCTTCGGGGTGTACGGTGCGCGGAGTTTGTGCATTTGCGTCAGGGCGCTATGTCACTATTGGAGTATGCCCTTGGATTCAGTGAGTTGTCCAGATATACACCTTACTTGATTGTTTCAGTTAGGAGGCGAGTCCTTAGATTCATTGAGGGACTCAGGCACAGTAGAGAATCTTGGGTCAACCAGTCCAGTTGCAATACCAGCTTCGCATGGGAGCGTTTTAGGTACTTGATGCGAGACTAAAATGCATAGTTTAACATATGATATACCTTACATTTTATGCGCATTAATGAT